>CABFWO010000350.1:46073-100782 GCA_902155825.1 Timema genevievae | reverse complement strand
CCCCCCCCCACACACACACAAAAAAATTAAACTAAATATTTGGTTAATGTTATCACAGTAGTTAGCACCCATACAGCAATTTTCAGCTGTACAAGTTATCAGGAAATGCCCTTAATATAAAGGTAAATACATGTAATAATGATTAATGCTGGAAGCCGTGTTCTAGCACATTTAAGGGTTGATTTCTCCCCAACTCTTGGTTCTATTTTATTTTCTCTTTATTTATGTATAAAGGTACAAAGAACAACGGTGCAAAGTTTGAATTAAATCGTTTGGTATGTTAAAGAGTTATCGGACGTGAGAAATATTATCCACGGACAGACAAATACAAATCTTGATAAGTCTCTTCACTAGTTCAATAAATCAAACGACAAGACTGTATTTTATTAGTTATTACACTCGGACATTATTTTCTAAATAGCCTATACATACAGCATACGAGCGCACAAGCGAAAATTGCACCCTAATTGGTCCCCTCCTCCCCCCTCTCACCTAAGTGAGCGCAGGGCCCTTTGCGGCCGCACCGTTTTGTACACCCCTAAGGGCGACTTAGTGGAACCTTAAAAGGTAAGCGTGCTACAGTGGCTATCATAGTCAATACTTTCTACCTTTTAGGGTTCAAACTAAGGGTGTATAGACCTCAAATGTTTTAGTATATTAAAACTAAGTATTTTAATATAAATACTTGGTCATCACACTAAACCAAGTATTTATCTCATTACTGCAGTTTACCCGCCTTGGTGGCCTAGTTGGCTAACGCGCCAGTCGTGTTGAGTCAGACCACCGAGGACGGGGAGATCGAGGTTCGAATCTAGGTCGAGTGAACTGGGGGTGGTTTTTCCTAAACGATTTTCCACTCTCCCTCCACGCAAATGCGGGTTCACTTCCTCTAAATGCAACCTTCCCAATTCCTAATCCATTAGTGTAATTAGTACTTAAGCGTATAACTCGAACGGGTAGTAAGACGCGGTGCTTAATAATAATAATAATTACTGCAGGTTACTGGTTAGGTCATTTAGAAGAAAGGACAAGGAAGGTGGTAGCTGCATATAGAAGTCAACCCCTCTTTACAAAATGTCTAGGTTTGTAAATGTTTGATTATTTTCGTTGGGGTGGGGAGGAGGCTATCTCCCCTCCGCCACTGGATATCTGGGCGGCTTTCTTTAACCCTCCGTATGTCTCTTATAACTTAGACCTATACACAAATGTCAGCAAAACTTACTAAACTCGTGATTTTTATAGGTAGCCCACTATCAATCACACACATCGATTGAAAGTCACTAAAATTTGCAATTCATCAATTGTAAAGTTCATCTGAAAAGTTACCAAAAACTTATAATAACACTTATGGATTACTGTAAGATTTATATCCACACTATTAAATTAACAGACTAAGAATGCAAATATAAATGTAATTTTCTTCCCGCCATTGTGTTCACATGAGTGTCCAGTTTTCAAATAACAGGATTCCTATGAAATTCAGACTGTACACACTCTAATCCCAATTGGGACGTTGATTAATTACTGCAGGCCCAAGCCACACTTTTGAGTGTTGAGTTTAAAAAATATGGTTTAATTAGGAATAGAAGAGCTTCGATGATATATATTTAAAAAAATGAGGTTCTCAAATGTCTCCTAATATTTTAATCGGTTCTAACCGAAGTCTGCGAAACTTTTTTACGCACCGATCTATTCCTTTGAACATAATTACCTGAAGTTTTGCTATCATTTTTCACCATAACTTTGGCGTCAGAGACTTTCAAATTTATAAAATAGAAACCTCAATTTTCTTAAAGTAAAATTTGTATTGTTAGCTCGAAACTTGTGTGCTAACTTAACTTAGTTTACACCGCTGATGACATGGTTTAAGACATCAGTCTCCCAATATACAGGATACGGTGACGTTGAGACTCGAATTTCTGCCGTGTGAACTTGAACTAATTCTCTTAATGTGACTTTTCACGGTGGTTTTCCCATCTTCCCTTCGCGCTAATGAAGGTGCACGTATTCTACCTTCCTCGTCATTATCTCTTCGATTAGGCCGTTTTTGTCATGGTGATGTAATAATTTTTTTAAAAAAGGGTCATGATTATTTTGGGCGGCTGCCTTATGACCAGGAAACGGTGAAGTGTAGCCCCCCCTTCCCCCTTCTCCACCCCACCATTCCACCACTTGCCTTCACTTTAGCTGAGATAAACAAAACTGTTTACTGTGAAGTAAATAAATACTTCCTCGCCATTTTAGCGGCTACGTTATCCGCGCCGCGGACAGCGGACACTTCTTTGCCTTCAGTCGACGCTCGCTCTGACGATGAGGGAACTACTTAGGTGAGAACTATTACAATACTTATCAGTGTTTGAAGTATTTCTACTCAACTCTTCTGGCGGTTTGCCCGGCTATTGTGCGCTTGTTGAAAAGAGTCGCTAGCTGCACAGAGCGGTGAAATGTCCAGAGAGCTATTTCAACAGGTGGTAGGCAGACGTTTACACGAATTGCGTTATGACTGCGGGTGAGTCTTGGAGTTGATATTCTTTTAAATTTGGCCGTTTCTAAACTTCTCTCAAAATATAAGCCAAAATGTGTTTATTCTGTTTCTATCTGTAAACATTCTCTTCATACAAAAATATGCTTCACTTTGGGAAGCATCCATCCTCTTTTACTAGATTTCCCAACGCCTGCATTGGTGGTTGCGTGTTATAAGGCGTCATTCTAGCACTATATTGGGTTATCAATTACGGGTAGATCGGGGTTCAAGTGCTGGTTTGGTGTATTGAGGGTCGTTTTCCTAAATAATATTTCCACTCAACCTTCACTCAGATGCGGGTACACTACCTCTGAATTTTACCTTCCTCTTCCCCGACCCATAAATTAGTGAGACGTTATGTACAATTTAAAAAATATATATATATATGCATACTTGACCTTAAACTCTTATTTGGACACGTATGTTGTTTTTTGTACTCAACAACTGTATGTTGTGTTTCGCCTGTGTGGATATTGTAAGGTGCTTTCGGGAAAGAGCACAAGCAAATACTTAAATGTGTTTAGCAAATAGTTATACGACTCGGTGAGTTGTGTAAACATTACAATATGTACGTGCGAAAGGGTCATTGCTTTCCTACTCGTGTCGGTCACACTTTAATAATATACAGTACTTAGTACACATTCTCGAAAGTCGACTTTTTTGTGTTGTTTGACAACTTGAACTTATCGGTCGCCAGAGCTTCTGCACACTTAGCTGAAGGTTTCAGCTTCATACTGAATATATATAGCTGATGAATTTGATCTGTTTCGTTTCACAGTGATGAATTTACTCCTTGGGGTTTGGGTGCTGTGTCCACTATAATAGTTAAGTTAGTTTGTAAGCCTTATGCTCATGGTTGATTCAAAAAGTGTAATTTAAAGAAAATGCCATGATATTTTTCAGAGTTTAAACTAAAATACGAATCTTAGCACACGATAGTAGAATTTTGATAGAAAGGAACTTTAAGAAACTTATTCTTTACGGTAAATTTTGATGACATTTCAATAATTTATTTATGTTTTTTTTAATATATTGATATCTATCAAAAGTGACAGCTGTAGATCACATGACTTGACGTATGAATACATGAAAGCAGCAATTGTTATTATTCTAGCTGTCAGATAATGTTCTTCCTATGAAAATTGGACGGTGGTTGACCTATTTATTATTAAAATAAATATCCCTAACATACATGAGAACATGAATTCAAACACCAACTGCCAAGGTGACATTAATTTTCTTTTTTTTGAGGGGTGGGGGATATTGTGAAAATTTTATCGCATTGATTGACCGTAAGAAATGTCACAAGGTGCTTGGAGCATCCAATAACGTAGGCTTGGATGTATTTAAGACACAAACAAAACATGCTAAGTTGGCACTGTGTTCATTGTTTATCTCGGTACATTTCAAACTTATTTTTGGGCTTTTATTTCCCACTTTAAAGTTACAAAAAAAATTGTTATAAAATAAAAAGTGCATATTCTTATTAAGATTATTTTGCTGCCGCCTTATACCGAAGGCAAGTTCGGGCACACTGAATAGAGATTGAAAAAGATGCAACCCCTTTGAAGAGCCCCATCTAATTTTATTTTTGAGCTAAAATGAGGGAAAACTCTGCCATCAAGTAACCATAAAAAAAATCTACATTTCTAAAATACTTGAAAATATATTAGCCACTGGTAAGCGCTTTATTTTAAGGAAGTTATGGTATAAATAATTGTACATTTGTATTTAAAACGAACTTAATATGTTTTTTCAACGGGAGATTAAGTTATTTACTGATCTCATCTCGATTTCGCTGCAGTCTTAATTGAACCATGTCTAGAATTAATTATGCAATAGTCTTGTATAGAAGTTAAATTCCCGTACGAACCGTACCGGGAGGTGAGTCTTGTTTGGGAAATATTTTTCGACAACCCAATGCATGGGGTTCAACCCCCCTTTCCTCTACTCTCCCGGCTTCCGAAGTGTTTAATATGAAGCTTAAGATGGCCTTGTATTAAGCTTCAAATAAACCAAAGAGGCGTTCACTTGTCAAAATGATGCAAGGGAAGAACCACTCCAACTAGCTTCTAAAAGCATTCATATCTGTAAGTTGTGTTGAGGGAGGATCACTTTCAATAGCTTCTAAAATAATCTAACTTTCGAAAACGAAACAAAAATTAGGTGGGACTATCAATAGCTTCAAGGGCATTCAAAATTTTAAAAAAAAATCTGTTTGAGGACCACTTAAAAATTCAAGGGAATCGTAATTTGTAAAAATTATCTCGTGAGCACTTCTTAAAATAACTTTTAGAGGCATCAAAATTTTGAATTTTTTTTCGAAGGATTACTATAAATAGCCTGTAGGAACGTAAAAATCAATAAAAAATCGGGGGGAAACTTTTATAAATCGCTGTTAAGAAAATAATTTTCAAAAATTATCTTAACGTGGACCACTATAAATAGTTTCTAGGAGCATCAAATTTACTAACATTAACTGGGGGAGAGTAGTGTAGAAAACCTAACAAATATTTTTGTTGCTTGCCCCCTCCCCCTCTTACACAAATTAAGTTCCACAACTACCTTATAAAACAATGATGTCCTTATTTCTCAGGATTTAATAATAAGTCTTAACATTATGTCATAAACTTGCGATTCAGACCCCCCACCCCCAAATTAAATTATCCCAATATCTGTAACGTCCAAACGCTTTCAAAAGAGGATCACCTTAATTAATTTCCTTACATCACATCATAATATTTAAAAATGATTAATATTTAATTAAACGGAGTGTTTTAATTTCTTATCCAATCTCTCTAGCCATCTCCATCCCATTTGCCACATGCGCAGTAATTCGCGAAAGTAAACATTTTATTACTGGTTAGTTATTCTCTAGCAGTCGCGTCATTAATTTCCCCATTAACGCTTCTAACGTTATCTTATTTTTTATTATGTGTATGCCGGGTTTGTAGTATTTCGATAAACATTTTGTCATTAAGTAAACAAGAATTGTATATATCTGTGAGAAATAAATGTTGCAAATAGTTTCTTGGGTGTTTGATCTTAGGATATTATCTATTTATAGACTTCCTTGTTTACTATTAAAACTATATTTTCCGTTTGTTAGTTCCGCTACAGATCATTTTCAGGCACTCACAGTGTATTTTGAACAAATATCTATCTCAACCGTCAAACGAATTTGCGTTATGACATTCGAAAATGTATTAAACAAATCCGCCATCTGGATTTGAATTTTCTTTGCCCATTTACTACAGCAACAAAAATCAAGACTAGTTAAGTACCGCTTTGGGCTTAACATTTAATTTTTTTTCCACTGCGTCTTTGTACCGGTTCGGGTTATACGCATACATTAATTACGCTAGTAGATTATAAATGAGGAAGATAGAATGTTGAGGAAATGTACCCGTATTTGCGTGGGGGGAGAGGGTGGAGAAACTATTTAGGAAAAAACCATTTTCAGCACACCCTACAACACTTTCCCAAATGGGGCTCCACGAGATAAAATTAAGAATTCCGCAAATAAAAACTTTTAATAAAATGACACATTAAAAGTTGAAAATATTGTATGCACATTTATATCTGACGGACGAGGCAATATTTGGCTCAGGTCTCTTTTATAGCATTATGGATTATCTATATATTCTGGTACCAAAATGGAGTATCTAAATCGACTTGATGCAGCTCCAGACATGCGGACACAATATCAATATAAAACGGATTGTAAGATGAAATAAAAAAAACTACTCTGCTCATTAAAATCTGTTGACTTTTTTGTATTTCTTTCAACACTAATAAAAATAAACGAAAATCTGATACCGTAATCATTTAAATAAGAATAAAATTTTACCATTTTCCCCCTGAAAGGCACGCATAGATGGCGGCTCTATTTTTTATAGGACATGAAAGAGGACAAAACGGGTAGTTACCTTCCCCTTGGAAAAATGTAACTTGGTTTTAAGGTCAAGGTATTTGACCTTAAAATCAAGAAAAATATTCACCTGTACCACCTTTTTTTTACACGCAAAAATATTTAAGGGATTCTATTAAGTTGTATGAAATATAAAAGGGTTCTATGACTATTTACTTTAATTGGGAAACGCTGCCTTACAGGGATTCGAACTCGGATCTTCCCAATACCAGCAATCCTCTCTCAACTCGAAAGTGACGCTTTAACCCATGTGACAGCCGATGTGTATCACATACTACACTGAAGCGGGTTTGTTATAGGATTATAATTTGTAATTTTAAGTCGTGACTTGATATGATCATTTGGTTTAAAAAGGAAAATAAAATAAAATAAGGTAATTTCACAAAGTAATGAAGAAATTTTACAAATTCAAAGTGTTGTCAAAAAATGTTTAGTGAAATTTACGCCGGCAACCAAATTCAATATCTGTACTGTAATATTTATTTTCATTAGTCAATTTTAAGGTGATAGATACACCAAGCAAACCTATAAATTAGGTGATTTTCTTTTACTTAGTATAAGAACAGTTGTGAGCGTGGTTATTAAAAAGCTACAAGTAGTATTTAAGGAGCACACACACAGATTTTAAAACTTAAAATAGAAAAAAAAAAACTGAGGTATTTTCAACCTCACAGTGTGACTATTTCTTGGTTCCCTTATTCCGCCACGCTTGTCTCTGTGAAAGTGGTTAGGGTCCTTGGTAGGATGGACTCGTGTTTCTGGAGCACAAAGTTACGCCCCCTCCATGTGGTGAGCCAAGCTCTTTGCCCGTATATGGACACTTCTTGCCAGGTACAAACATATACCTCACACGTGACCAATAAACGGGACCTGCCCCGCTAATCTGGCTTGCGGTCTAAGCCATGGGGCAATGTTTGCACGGCTCACGAGCCGAGGGCTGCACGAATCCACGTCCCTCCCGTCCTCCCCCCTCACTACGACCTCTTGCTTTCCATTGTTTTCAAAATATTATAACCAAGACTCCGACTTTTATGACTTAGAATGTATCAAATTACCTATAAAATTATTAAAAAAAAGTAACCAACAATTTTTTTTAAATTGGCCTGAAAATATAAATAAAAAAAGGAATGCACACTTTACAAATGCAAATTAAAAAGCATAAAACTAAACTCTTGCATTCTTCTAAATATATAATTAATATACAAATATCCGGTTAAAAAATAATAGCTACCCCCTCCCAACGCAACCCTCTCCAAAATCTCACCAGAAATGTATATTTTACAACCATACAAGCAAGGAAAAAAGTTAATCACCTACATTATCTTCTCATTTCGATAACTGTTTGTTGAAAAATGTCTTTTGAGTATTCATGCATTTACAAAACATATATTGTGTTAAAAATATACTTATTCAATATAAATGTCTTCTTAATTAAACTTGAGTAAAAATTACTCCAAAATTATGCACACCAAGAAAATGTTACCTAAAGATCCGAAATTACAAAAAAATGACTAAATAATAACCAATGGAAAACGTTTACACAACCAGAGGTTCGTGAATAGAATGTATGTACACATAACAGTCTGGGATGTACCGAAAGAAAGAATACCTCTCATTAAAATCTGGGCCCTGATTATTATTAATCACACAATTTCAATTTTGTTGTATTTTATAAGTTATGCTAAAGTTGTTTAAATCGTTAGATAAATCTGGTTCGAACTGTATTACTAACCACAGTCTAACCCGCTTCGGTGGCCATGTGGTTTAACGCGCTACTCTCATGTTGGACTAAACTGCCGAGGACGGGAAGATTGGGGTTCGATACCTGTCGGGTGCACTGAGGATGGTTTTCGCTAAATAGTTTTTCACTGTCCCTCCACGCAAATGTGGGTGCATTTCCTCTTAAGTCTTCCTAATACATAACTCGTTAGCCTAATTAGTACATAGGCGTAAAACCCGAACGGGTAGTAAGACGCGATGCAAAAATAAACCTACAGTCTAATTTTTTCATAGAAATCACGCCATTTGAAATATGGAAATATATGTTGCCACATTGGGGGAGAGGGAGGACCTATAATTGTATTTGTATCCTTAGCCCGTTTAATTATGAGCCGCTAATATTTCAAAGTATTGTCAATAGAGAAGTTCTAACTTAATCTTCAAATGAAATGCAGCTTTTAAAACATGTTCAGATTATATCTCTCTTTTGGCATTGTGTATTATGTCAGAATAATTTCGTGTTTTGAATCACAATTTAAACCAATAAAGGGTTATTATTTAAACATAATTTAAGATCGTGCGAAGAACAGGTACACCAACTAGTAATTAAGAAATCAAATAAAACTAAATATCTAGAATGCCAAATTTTAGTTACTTTCAATCGGTTGGTGGTTGAAAGTGGGCATGCTATAAATATCAGGCATTAGTTAGGTGTTATCCGTAGGTTGAGATGGGATTTTTAATATGCTTATGCGTATTCATACGTCAGGGGAACATTTGTGTCAATATGGCCATTTGTACCTTTTGATAAAGGTTTGTTTGAAAGTGAGATCGTAATTCAATGGAGTGCTCGTGAGCAAATTCTGCATTGTCATTCATGCTGTATTTTTAACCAGGGGCCTTGCCTCGTTTCGGGTGCATTGTCTTCGTGTCATTTGAAAGGGAAATTNCACTACCTCGAGCAAGTTTGACCTCACTGCTGGAGTCACCGGGTCGTATCCGGGAAGACAAAACTGCTCGGAGCCTTGACGGGGCTCTCAACCGTGGGGCTCCACGCACTGGTGCAGAAAACTGAACATACTTTTCCACACTTGGAGAAGAAAAATGGGAGGTTAAATTAATTTTCTCTTGATTTTTAGATTTTGACTAACTAGCAAATGCTTCAGACCTAGCTAGGAAATCTTATAATTTAGTTAACACTTTTTTTTTTGCTTTTCTTGATGTATACAGACGATACCCTTCTCGTCTTAGACCAGTGGTTCCCAAACCCTGGATCGCAACCTAAACCGTTCCTGAGGGTCGCAGAAAGGTCTCAACTTTTTTTTTTCCAACTTTATAAAATATTACAATTATAAACACTTCATCAAACAGGGACGTAAAATAGAATTACTGAATACTGAAAATATCAACATTGTTATAACAAAGTTTTGAAACCTCCTTGTAATCGGAATTTTGGACCCGTCTAAAGGACAAGCCCATCCTGACGGGACTACATAAAAATACGCGATGGGTTGTATGCGGCCCGCGGGCCATAATTTTCCCAAGGTTGCTATAAACTGTTAACATATTTTGGCCTGAAAATATTAATTTGAACCAGGCACGTGAAAGCTGAGCTTGAGGCGTGTGTTCAGTGTAATGTGTGTTGATAACGTGCTTGATGTTGGATCGCTTACACATCCTCGAGACATGAGCCAACGGCGGTGTGCTCATTAGTAACAAATTAGCCTCTCCTTTTTTGGGGAGACTACTTGAAAGGCGAACTGTTTTAGTCGAGACACCACAAACGATTCAACTAAAAGTACGCCTTCATGATGGGTTGTGTTGCGAGCTATATTTTTTAAATTTAGTTTTCGTCGACAATTTCTTCGCCTGACCTCATTTTTACTAAAAATTCATTCCTACACAAGATAACTAAGAATGTGTTAATGCATTTATTTGCATTTTTGTTTTTCAATCCAAAGGATGAATTTTACCACACTCTACAAACTCTTGGACTTTTTTTTTTAACAAACTACAAAAATTTTATTTTGTAAATAATATTTGACACATTCCGTTCTTATTAGTCTTGTAGTATTTAATTTATAATTTACAATATTTCTTTAGATTTTTAAAAATCTTTTTTACCCTTTTTAAAAAAAATTCTTTTAAAAGAAAAAAAAAATGCTGTAGCTAGGGCGTGAATTATGAAATCCAAGTATTCAGCCTATATAAGGTGCCGACTACATTTATGACAGTTATTATCCTTTTATTTAAGCTACTATTTCCTTTAAGTAAGATCTTACAATTGATGTCAAAAATGTTTGCCTACTTTTCTTGGACCCCACAACTCGACTAATATCAAGAAACGTCCTTTGTTTCCCAATACCAGTTTGAATTAAGACAAAAAAAAAGTATTTGGAATGTTGGCAGAGCTAATTTTATAAGCTGAAGTTTTACAAGTTGCATCTTGAAGATACATTTTAGAATAATAATTAACTAGTATTTGGTTGCAGGCATTTACATTAAACTGTAGTCAAAGTAAACAGTTATATCTTGTTAAAGTATATGTATGTATACAGGACCCCCCCCCTTTAGGAGGTTCAACACATTCCAGGGGGGTCCGAACCCCCACGCTTTCTACGCCCTTGCTTCCAACAGTTTTTGTATCCATTCTAGTTTGTGCAAACGTTTGGCTTTATAAAATGTTTCACTTTGAGATTGATATGAACGACTCCAACGAACGTTTTCATTGAACAAGTTTACTGTTTTATGTTTAAAAAATACTATTTCCTCTCGTTTTAAAATGTTAACAGTCGAGACCGGCCGGCACACAGCACGCCTCGCAGATGCGGGCAGAAACGATTATTACATTATCGTCTCTGTATGTGTGGAGCTTAGGGAGACAGAAGCGACTGCCCAGGGATGAACGCCGAGTTATTTCTGTGCGTGGAGGTCGTTCCACTCGCCATTTTTAACCGCGAGGTTAGCTACAGAAGGGTTTAGTAAAAGAACGAAATTTTAGAAATTACAGCCTTTTTTTACGTTCAACAATGACAACTTGCTTCGGTGGTCGAATGATCTAAGGCCTCACAATAGGCTGGGCCACCGAGGTCAGGTTTCGAATCCCGGTTTGGTGTACAGAAGGTGGTTTTCCTAATTGGTTTTCCTCTTCCCCCCACGCAAATGAGGATACACTTCCTCATGTTCAACCTTATTCACCCCTAACATATTAGCTTAATTAGTACAAGTTTGTACAGCCCGAACGGTTAGAAAGACGCGGTGCATAAAAAAAGATAATATTGTACTTGATTAGTAGTTATTTTATCGATAGCGATATTATCCACGAAAAGTAAATCCAAGACCATTTGACCTGACCGTTAATTATATGGAAATTATTTTTGTAATTTTTATAACTGTAAAAAAAAAAAGTTCCTTCCTATCTAAATTGTAGTGTGGTGTCACTCGATACCTGGAAAGTGGTGGAGGGGAGGGAGGTAGATCGTACCCCGAACGACTGCAGGTTTCATTTGATTTTCTATACTCTCGGCTAAAAATAATTTTATTAAAAAGCTTTCAATTAAATAATTGTATTATTATTAAAATAGGTTGAACAAGGTTATTTCCGAGCATTAATGATAGTGGATCGCCCCTTTTGTATTAATTATAAATTAATAGTGTAGTATTCTTTAGACATTACTTTTTTTTAAATCTGTTTTCTAGCTTTTGGAAACTGTATATTCATCCAAATTTTGTTTCTTTATACTGGAGTTGGTTTAAAAGTTTGTCAGATTTATGATTTGCATTCATTTTAGCGGGGAAACTTATGAAGAGATAACATCAATAGATAATAAATTAAACCGTTTGTTAAGGGTGATGAAATTTTAAAATAAAATTCCCCGTCATTTGTTCTTAGTTTTGTTTAGTCAAAATGAGTGTAGGCCTATTGGTTCTAAAACTATTAATATAAGAAAAGAAGGGCTTGCTAAACCTTGGCATTTAAAATGTGGTAACATTGTCTATAATTTCAATAGTAATTTTGTAAGCATTTGGATATATTTCTTAGCAATACTGACCCTACATAATTTTAATTTGTACATTTTCTTTTTTCAATTGAAAAATGACTCAAATTTTCTAGATACATTCGAAAAGGATTTCAGATTCATGAGATGTAAATCTATACAGTAGGTTCTTTATAGGCTTATAAAGTTTCTATCACTCCATGTCTCAGCCCACTTTATTAGTATTGTCATAATTAATAAACTAGTTTGAATTTTTTATACGTAGTTTGCTTCTTACTAGCCTTTGGACTATTCGTAATGATATAGGGATGGGGAACGTTGAATTTTACTGGAAGTGTACCCACATTTGAGTGATTAAACGTGGGAAACAATTCAGATCTCATCCTGTAAGGTTCATTTACACTATGTAACAAAAAAGTTGTAAAACAAATGTTATTTTGTGACTTGTTACCTTAATTTTGAATGTTGTTACATACGTAACGATGAAAGAAATAAACTTAAAACATTTTAATTTGTTAGACAGTTTTATCTAGTCTGCATCATGGCGTCTGGGGAAGATGTTCTCCTTGCGGCAGTGGTTTGTGTAGGGTTGGGCAAAAAAAGCGTCAAAAGGCGGTTTTGGGTTCGAACATCTCTACTTGCGAGAGATAAATGTTGTGCGAGTGACCTTTTGACTGATCTTAAACGTGATAACCATGGCCTGTTGGGTGGGGAACTCGGAACTAACGGCAGTTATAGAAACTTTTTTCTTGGAGACGCAATTCCACTGAAAGAACAGTTTAGCCAACTCGCTACATATTGTAAACAGGCTTATAACAGATTTAACATATTAGAAAACAAAAGTTACATATATTTTTGTTTTATAACATTTTTCATTTGATTTTTTAACAAGTTTTAAAACATTTTTATAAAAGATAGTTTTAAAACTCACTAAATAGTGTAAATGGACCATATTGATTCGAACCCTGGCCTCCCCGCCCCTTGCCTTTTGTCCGCGTTCCCGTGGGTGAAAGGCTTGTTTCGATTCAACTTCAAAACTATAGTAAAAATCCTTTTTTAACTATGGGTTTAAATATCTTCAACCTTTCTGGGCCTTAACATTATTAAAATTGACAAAATTCCATGACGTCGTCTGTTGGCGAAAATGATGCCAACTTCTGCAGATTGAGGGTGTCGTGTGGTTATCAAAACGAATCCTCTGGCCGTTGATCTCACTTTTTTTAGACCCGAGCCGCTACTTTTTCATTCAAGTATCTCCTCATTTGTCCTCGCGAGACTTAAGTCCAGCCCGTTCCAGACCCACTGCTTTACAAAAAAAAAAAAAAACTGGAAGCGCCAGGGAATGAACTCAGAACCTCTGGGTCTGTAGCCAGGGACTCTGACCACTAGACTTATTGACGAACAAAAAGGAAACTATAAAAAGTGTTTAATCTCTTCCTGAACGCGCACCTAGAATGCATCCACAGGCAGAGAATGAACACGTGCTAATAGCTATATTCTGGTGGCGTGCTCGCCTTGGTTGCATCACACCAACTAAAATACGGACATGATTAGTAAATAAAAGAGAGAGAGAAAAAAATCAACCTTTCGAGAATACTCTATGAAGCAAACATGGCACGAAGCTTGAGTCGCTCTTTTCCTCGCCTCCAAATTAATTCTCTTCTTCCTTCATATCTCAGATTTCGGCAACGACTTGTGGCAGGTATTGCCCGCGCAGGTAAAGGGCACAAAGGTTATTTTCCAGCGTTCTTCATACCTATAGCGGGCGAATGTTGTTGTTTCCTATTCATTATAAATAAATTCCCAGGTGCCAATCACCCTACCTATGTGTTCAAACACCTGTGAAAATTATAAATTTATGTAATTTAATAAGTGAGCGGAGCGATATTAATTTTCATGCAATGCCACACGTCATACAACCCTATAGAACTATCTGCTACTTTAAAACTAGTGACCCGCCTCGGTGGCGTAGTTGGCTAACGCGCTAGTCGTGTTAAGCTCGACCGCCGAGGACGGGGAGATCGAGGTTCTAATCTCGGTCGGGTGAACTGGGGGTGGTTTTTCCTAAATGGTTTTCCACTCTCCCTCCACGCAAATGTGGGTTCACTTCCTCTAAATTCAACCTTCCCAATTCCTAATCCATTAGCGTAATTAGTACTTAAACGTATAACCTGAACGGTTAGTTAGACGCGGTATTAAATATTATTATTTAAAACTAGTGAACTACGACACATGAAAAGAATACACTCAAGATAAATCCACCAACATTTGCTAGTGGAGAGGAGCTAATCAAATGTAATGATGGGAAGGGAAGGAGGCGGAGGTTTACGATGCCCCCTGCGGTAAAATTACACCACGATGCGACATCTGTTTCGTACTCGTATATGCGTGCAAAGAAAGTGGGAAACCATTAAGGAAAACCCACCATCAGTAGATCCGACCGGGATTCAAACCCCGATCTCCCCGTCTTCAGCAGGCTATTCTCACATGATATTGACGCCTTAAACCATTCGGCCACAGAATTACCCTATACATAGACAGACTTGTAAACATAGTTTAAAAGTTGATATTTTCCATTCTGAAAAACAAAAACAAAAACAAAAACACGTGTTGGTTGATCATCAAGAGCCTAACTCCCGAGGAACTAAAGTTAACTGGTTTAGGAATGAATGATTTAAATTTAAAATGAGGTCACAACATATTTTATTGGCATTTGTATTTTCCTCCTTTCCTGTTTGTTCTCCTTCTGCCGGATAGCTCCACTTTTGTTTTTGGTGTATAAATATCTTCCAGACTATTCTAACGTCTCAAGGGCATCACTTTGGTGCACTGAGCTCTTTATTAAAACCTATTTGTTTAATCTCCTGGAGTGCCCGGGTAAAATATTTGAATATTGTGTTGAGTGAAAGCCACAGTGAACAGGTGAGGTTGTTTCTTATGGAGGTGTTCCTGTGGAGCAGATCTGTGACACGGAACGTGACCCATAAACCACCTCGGCTCTTCGTGGTCTGGTACAATCCTCCACGCCTCGCTTCATGGGCAGAGTTATTATATTGGTCGTGAGCCTGTGGCGTGGCTGTCGGGAAAAAAAGGTCAACCGAATAAAATTGGCTGATTCCGAACCCATTGCAAATAATGTTCTTTTCATTTTTGCTCCGAATGTGTTTGTATTAACACTTTGACGCTAATAATCATAGCATCACATGCAGCTACTTTTTACTTTTCAAATAAAGATACATTATTGTAATCTTGAAAATTTTCAACTTTGAACCCAATAAAGTGGATTTAAAATATGTCTAACTCTGGGCCTAGATCTGAAACAGTTATACCTTGAAAGTTTTTTTTTTTTAATTTTGAGCTTAGCCCTTGAATTAAATTAATTTTCAGAAAGTGGCTCCAACGATTTTGTTTGGAATTGGTATTTGGGGACTATTTTACCTGATAAATAATATGTTTTTTTTAATAGATTAATTTAAGGTTAGCTTACTCATCACAAATTCTAGAAAATTTGAAATTTTTCGAAAATAATCTTTAAGATTTAGTTTCAAATGGATATGAGAATTATTTTCATGATAAATAAGAATATATTATTGTTTTTAAAATCCCAAATAATTCTAGGGTAGTTAAGAAATAACGAATTTTTGAAAATTTGAAATATATTGAGTGTTATTTGTGATTCTTCATTAAATTAATCCTTCACTAGCGACAAAATAATATTAAGAGTTATTATATAAACATTATAATTATGTATTACGTCCTAGCACATTTGGCATTAATATAATTTTGCTAAAAGTTCTACCAACAAAAAATACCTCTAGTAAAAAGTCGCTGGTAACAACAAAAAAACACACACACAGCCATTTTCTTCGTGTGTAGGCCTATACATAACTTATTGAGTTGGTGAATCACCGACGATCATTTCACCTCTACCCTCTGGGCGGACCACCAAGCCACGGTGCTACCTGTGTTTGTATACCGCCAAACTAACGTACGCGATTAGAAAGTTGCCTATACGCGACATAGTCAGGGGGCGGGAATTGGTTGAATCCTATCGGATATTGCGCTGATATAATTGGTCGGTTCAGAAATGCACGATAAACACCTCATATAAATGAAAATGAAACTATCCCATGAAAGATGATCTTAATCGTCTTCGTTTTTACGGGACTTAGGGTGAAATGAATGTCTTTACTTGTGGGGGTGGGGGATATTCTTGTAGACTTAGTTCGCCCTGAAAGGTATCAGGCCTACCTTGCCGGACTGCACCGTGGTCTTATCATGCTGGAACCTTACAAGGTTATCTCTCAGGTTTCAAACGGAGGTTCTACCTTGATTTTCTTATGAATGGAGGTTAGGAGCACGTTTAAAAAAAATACAATCATATAATTTGTTCTGAAAAATTGAAAAATGACACCTGGACACGGGAATCGAACCCGGGACCTTTGCCTTCGGCTTTGGCTGGCCGGGTTCGATTCCCGTGTCCAGGTGTCATTTTTCAATTTTCAGAATATGTTAGATGGAGTAATCCTCACTAAAAGCATAAATAATAGCTTTGGCTATTTGATTCTTAAATATAATTTGTTCAACATTGATAACATTTGACTATATTATTAGTGTTTAAAGATATCAATATCATCTATCAAAATGCCAGCTGCATATAACATGACCTGACTTATGGATACATGAAAGTAAGTCAAGTAACTTCTTTCTAGATAACGCATATGTAAAATCATAATAAAAAAAGGGTGGATATGGAGTGAGTACCAAACACCACTTTTGCTGACTCGGGAACAAGTGACAAAAGAGTAAACTTTTAATGTCATCAACCCACTTCGGTGGTCGTGTGGTCTAAGGCGCTACTCTTGCAGTAGATGACTGGACTGCGGATGACGGGGAAACCGAGGTTCGAATCTGTCGGGTGTACTGAGGGTGGTTATTCCAAAATTGTTTTTCACTTTCCCTCTACGCAAATGCAGGTACAGTTCCTATCAATATAACCTCCCTAATCCCTAAAATCATTAGCATAACTAGTACATGAGCGTTTAACCTGAACGGGTAGAAAGACGCGGTGCTAATAAATATATGTATTGATGTCATCCATTACGATTATTCACCGTTTAAAAAACTTTTTAAAAAATCAATCGTGCGAAACACCCGCTTTAGTGGCTGAACGATCTAAGTCGTCACTCTCCTTGTAGACTGGCCTGTTGATGGGGGTTCGAATACCGGTCAGGTTTACTAAGGTTGGTTTCCCCCAAATGGTTTTTCACTCTCCTTCCGCGAAAATGCGGATATATTATCTCCAAAATGCATCCTTTCTCATCTTCACCCCATTTGAGTATCATATATGCCTATAGCCTGAACACATAAGGCCCGGTGATAAAACAAATGAAGTGAAACGTGCTCTAAAATAAAAGTAGTGCTGGTTGTGTGAAGAAAGTTTGACCTTGCCTTGACTGCAGTGTGGCCCAACAAGCCCCAGGCGGAGTAATATGTGACGTCCGTGACCCAGCTGGTCACCACCGCGCATATAGGTCGGTCTGATAAGAACAGATTTAATATGGCTGGAGAAACTGCCTTGGGCCTATACTCGTGTGCACACTTGGATTACATGTTTGAAACAACTTTTTACTGTTTATCGACTTGACCTCTGTTAGTTTGGTGATCACTCCTCCGGACACTATCGTAATGCAGGGGTGTGTGGGACAGGAACAATGTGAGGAAACGACGCCTCCGTACCGTGACGTGCAGCGTGGATGTTCTATTCGGAGGGTCATTAGCGCCTGGGCATCACAGTTTTTTTTCTTTTATATATATATATAAAAAACCGCGTCTTGCTTCCTGTTAGAGTTATATGCATATATGATAATTACTCTAATGGGGTAGGGATGAGGAAGGAAGCATTTTAGAGGTAATATTTCAGCGTTTGCGTGGAAGATAATTGGAAACCATTTAGCAAATTCTATCCTCAGTAGGCTCGACCAGGATTTAAACCCCGATCCCCCTTTCATCAGACCAGTCTAACACGAGTGACGCATTTAGACCATTCGGCCACTGAATTGAGTTACAACATGCCAGTTCGGGGTTCGCTCGGGTCTGAAGGTTTTGAATGTCAATAAACCACAGGGTGATTGATCAATTCATGTGATCTGCAGCTCTTATGTTTGATAGATGATATATATCGCTTCTAGGTCCGCCCTCAAGAGCCTAAACATTTTTCTTTCACAGCAGCAGTCTCTTGCAGTCCCAACACACGTGCATAGGAAGGCAATGTTTTGGCTTTTTCCTAAATGATTTCTGAAACCAGTTTTTTTTTATGTTGTGGGGTGACCGTTGTAGAGATAAAACTAAAGTAACTTAATGTAAGGAAAATTGTACTTAGTTTTTTCATACACACTCCGTTACACCTGAACTGCAGTAGGTTTACCTTGGTTTTACACAATGGCCCTGTTTTATAAGCGATGCCATGATGTAATAATGATAGCTGATAGCTCGGCGCCTTGAATTGGTTGAATCAGGTCGATTTTTGAGTTTGGAGAGAAGCTTTCATTGGATCTAAAAATAATCTCCATCGGTTGAGATGCTTTCGGATTTATTGCCAGGTTGTCATTTTATCCGATCATACATGGAAACTAATTAGCGTAAGTGCGTAACCACTTTCGTGTTTACAAATGAAAATATTAAGGTGGGTCGTCAACAATGTTTATTTTAGAACAAACATTTTTTTTAATCAATGGAATACAAAATATGGTTTCTAGACAATTTTTTAATTTTTTTTAATACCAATTCAAATTTAGCTTGTACAGCCTCAAGTGGCACTCTGGCAAAGGGGAGTGTTTGTGGTCACGCATCGTTAAAACGCTTTGTTCCAGTGTTTAACTGTGGGGGAGGGGATGACCTTGTGCGAACTGAAGAAGAGATCCTTCTGACGTCACCTCGCCTGCACCTACTCGGTAATTAGAACGCGCGTTGTAGTGACGGTGAAACTCGAGCAACGTTCTACAATGAATACTTGCTGTCGGGAACTTGCAGACTAAGGAGTCTGTATCATCTAGTCTTGCATTGCCGTTGCCGGGGGCTCGAATCCTTGCCGGGTGTACCGATGTATTTCCGATAAATTGTTTCCAACTCTCTCTCCACACGAATCTGGGTACATTTCCTTCCAACTTAACTACCCGCTTCGTTGGTCGAAGGGTCTAAGGTGTCACTCTCGTAATAGACTGGACTGCCGATGACTGGGAGGAGTTCGAGGCTCGATTCCCGGTCGGGTGCACTGAGGGTGGTTTTCCCTAAATGGTCTTTCATTTTATCTCCCCGCAAATGTGTGTGCACTTCCTCTAAATGCAGCCTTCCCCATCTCTTTACACATTAGCGTAATTAGTACAATTATAACCCGGATGGGTAGTAGGATGAGGCGCTAAATACACAAGGGGGCATGGAGGTCCTTAACGACTTAAATCATTTGGGTTAGCTATAAGGAGGGTGGGTTAAAGGAAATACTTCCATTTCAGCATGGATCAAGTATGATATCACATACGAAAAAAAAAACCTCCCATGGCCGGGATACGAATCACATGACCTCCTCGTCAACGGCAATAAGATTCTTAAAGTATTTAATAACGCCGGGTTTCCATTGCGATTCACTTCTTAACCGTGGATTCCACACGTTCGCCGAAAGACACGAGCTGAACTGAAATGTGGCCGCGTGACAAACTTTAAACCAATCACAAGAAATCAAGTCAAACTGCTTAGGTCGTTATGCATTAGTAGACGATCTCAACTATGGCCATGTTTCTTCATAATAACGGTATGGAATAGTCAATTAAATTTCAAAACCTACAGAATCAATCCATACACGAGGGCCTACAAAGCGAGATACAAGCAGACAGCTGCGCCCACTGTTGGAAAACTATTTGTAATAACTCATTAGATAAAAAGTGTGTGTGTGTGTGTGTGTCGTTCTTGTTTTGTGTTTGTTTCTTTATACAACACAATGACATCCATCGTGATAGCCCAGATCTATTTATCCACTAAACAGTTAAATACTTTATATTGATAACCAGCTGTTATTATTATTATTATTATTTAGCACCGCGTCTTACTACCCGTTCGGTTTATACGCTTAAGTACTAATTACGCTAATGGATTAGGAATTGGGAAGGTTGAATTTAAAGGAAGTGAACCCGCACTTGCGTGGAGAGAGAGTGGAAAAACATTTAGGAAAAAATCACCCCCAGTTCACCCGACCGAGATTCGAACCTCGATCTCCCCGTCCTCAGCAGTCGAGCTCAACACTACTAACGCGTTAGCCAACTACGCCACCGAGGCGGGTAACCAGCTGTTATAAGTTTATGTTGCAACGAATAATGAGGCATCACACGTTTCTGCAAACGTGTGAATTACTGCGCCACTCAGGCGGATTATACTCTGATTTTTCGGCGAACGTGTGAATCAAGCTTTACTCAACACACTGCCGAAAACACAACCTGATGGATGTTGGACGATATCCTCTTTTCCTTTCAACTTTTTCTCTCTCCCGCGAACAGCTCTGGCAGTCGATCTATTGTACCTACAGATTTAATCAAAACCAACAACTTGCGGGAACTTGCGGGAACTTGTTTGTTTCGTAAGCTATGGATTTACGTGACTTCGCATGCTAATTGATTTTAATAACCTTGAGATTCCACTCACCCCCCTCCTGTACCTGGCGTGAAAATGGATCCACACAACTCAAACAAGCGATACTCGTTTCCCAGGTCACCTGCACAGATTACCTTTTTCTTCCCCCTCCCATAATTTCAAATAGTCTTTCCAAGTAAATGTTCTCTGTTGCACACACGGCTGTCATGACTTGGCGTATGAATATTTCAAAGTACGGTATATCTTAATTTTAACCAGCTGAAATATTCATCTCCGCCCCTTGTTCTATTCATATGATCCTTGTAAGAATAGAGCAGTTTTTAACCCAGAGGCCTTGGTCTTTTATATGCTCATTGTCAGACTATCCAAGAACCTTGGAGAGGTTCTATTAGTTCGAGTCCTGATGAGGTCGATTGGTATAAATTTCTTAGTTTTCACTTGAACTGAAAACTGAATGAACTTGTGTCTAGTGCCCGAAAACTATATAAAAAAACATTAACTGGCTTCAAACCTGCTTCGGTCTAACGCTCTAGATCGAGGTTCGAATCTCGGTCGGTTATATCTTTTAATTTCCCTCCACGCAAATGCGGGTACACGTTCTTTGAACATGGCCTTTATAATCACAAAAACCGTAAGGGTAATTAGTATATAAACGTATAACTCGAAAGGGTAGTAAAACTCTGTGTTAAAAATAAATAAATGGCTTAAAGTCGGTAAGGTTGGTTTGGGTGGTTTTCAGACCTGGGCTCGTTCTCGTCCTGATTCTGGTAGGGAGGGTCATATCTGGCTATTAAAAAAGTTACTAAAACTACATTATTATATTAATTCGTTAAGTCTTGTGTTCTTCAGCTGTCTGTTTACAAACCCGACTGATATTTGAACCCCGACCTCCCTGTCACCGACAAATTAAACAAGAGCCTCTTTTTTGTTAACCCTCCAGGTGAGCTTGTGTATTTAATAAATATTAATCCTTTCCTGGCATTTTTAAATTGCAGTAATATTTTTATAATGTCATTAAAAAAAATTAAAACCCTATTTAATCTTTTGCAGTCGCCATTGATAACATGTTACTAATTTACTATATTGCTATGGTGTTGTTTAAAAAATATTGATAATATCTATCAACAGTGACAGTGACAAAGTCAAGTGTTTTTTCAAAGAAAGTTTGTGTTATGTTGTTTGATGAAAAACTCAATTCCAGTGTGGGAAAGCACAAAGTTTTTAAATGCAATATAATTTTACTATTAAAACAACACAATGGGTTATTATTTTTTAACAATGAAACAAACGATATAAGCCTATGGTTTCATAGTAGATCGCAAAGGATTTTCCTTCTCTGGAGTAGATCTCAAGATCAAAATTCCGGCCACTCCAGCGTATAACAGATGGCAGCAAGGACTCAATTTTAGTTAAAATTTGGTTCTATCCCTCTCCACCTCCCCCCCACCCCCCATCCTTATGTTAAAGTAGATCTAGTAACTTTTCTACCTGTCTAATATGGTTCTTCCTATGAAAAGTGGGATGTACAAATAACTTATCAGTATAATGAGGTGTGTGTGGACTTACCAGCTGCATCTCAAGTCATTAAGATAAGGTCGAGTGGTGGTGTGAGTGAACACACAGAAGATGTTGTTGGAACATCCCCCCCCCCTCATCATGTATGACGTGTGTCATTGTTGTTAATATCACCTGTGAATCACACATCACACCTAGCTCAGTGGCGTTCACGCGGGGGGGAACTATGGGAGAAGTCAAGTAAGTAGAGTAAACTAGGATTCTGATAGGAAAGGACTATTATACTTATTTGTTTTGTGGTCAACGTCGATAATATTTTACTATTTTATTTGTATTATTTTGTAGGTATACTAGCTATGGAAATGAACACTTGCAGATCTAATCACTAAAAATATAAATTTAAAGGAAAATAGTTTTGGAAACTTTGATGGCAGTTTCAAAAGTTCCTTCCTATATAAATCAGACTGTACTAGACTGTTACTTCTATTGCCATGGTTACACGCACTGTTAAGGTGGGTGCAGTCGAGAGGGGTAACCAGCCTTTGTCTCTAAAGCTCACTTCAATGATCAAAGCAGGGTAAAGGGGTAATCTATACACCACATAACGCTTTTTTATTTACAGTTTTTTTACCCTTTCTCCCCTCTATGTAACACTTAAGAGGACATTTTGCCTAATCCCCCTCCCCCCTCCGTGTTTCTTTTCACATCACAAGTAAATGTCATTATTTTATAGGGGAACCTTCTTGACACTAAAAAGATTGACTCAGATTCAATACAACATTAAAATTAAGGTAAAGATCTGTGTTACTTAACATTGTGATGTACCCACCCTCCCCCCATGTAAGTGCTTATAAGATTTGTTGAACATGAATACAAATCCAGACAGATTATTGGCACTGCTGCCAACTTTATTGGTCAAACTACATTTTTTGTAACTATCTTAAAATGACTGTTTTCATTAGACATGAACACATAATTCAAATAATAAACTATTCCATTTGGAATAAAAACAGTGTTTAAAAAAAATAAAGGCTGTACTGATAGATAAATTCTTGTTTCATTTGGTATTAATAATGTACCTTAAAATAGGTTAACTTGAAATGACTTGATGAATCTAAATTTTAAAAAGGTGCTAGAAATTTTAGTCAACAACAACATCCTTTGATAATAAATTGTTTTTATTATCATTAAAAGTTAAGACTTAGAGTGCTCTAGATATGTTTATATAAAGAATTTAATATTATAATTTAAACAGTTAATAAGTTGGTAGATGTATTAAGTGAAAGTACAAGTCAAAATGTATGATTACAATTTACTTCTGGTGAAAAAACATATTGTCAGATAAGAACATTTAACATGAAATTAATAATGCATCAACAACTTGACCATACACAAGTTGAAGAAAAGTCTAAAATATATGTGTATACATTATAAATGTTGTTACAAAAACTTAGAGATATAAAATATAGTGTGGACAAAACAATGTTTTAAGTTCAAATATGTTATGAAGTAAAAAGTATAAAACTTGAATATAAGGTTAAAATCTTCCAAAACACATTTTAATGAGGTAATTGAGTGTTGTTATTACAAAGACTTTGAGATATCCGATATAGCATGAACTAAACAATGTTTTAAGTTTAAATATGTTATGAAGTAGAAAGTATAAAATTTTAATCTTGAGGTTAACACCTGCCAAACGAGTTTTAATAAATTAATTGAATGATGTGGAATAATCTAAGTCTCATCTGTTTCCTTGTCCCATTACTCCTTTGTGAAATCCAGCACTGGAAAAGATGCTGGAATTACTTAATTCCGACATGTTTCGGTACTTATGGTACCATACTCATGGAAACTGCAAAACGAAATTAAAGAAGCATGAAGAATATAATTGAAACTTAGAGTTATACAAGAAGTCTTGAAAATTATCGTTAGATAATAATGGATATGTAAAAGAAAATTATTTAACACCCAAACTTACTTGA
The DNA here is from genome assembly GCA_902155825.1 of Timema genevievae. NCBI lineage: Eukaryota > Metazoa > Arthropoda > Insecta > Phasmatodea > Timematidae > Timema > Timema genevievae. Next base: position 76,473 of record CABFWO010000350.1, on the reverse strand, counting down.
GTCGTTGTGAAAAACACTGTTATTATGACGGCAATATGTTAACTAAGGTGTGATCGGAGAGAAAAAATGTGTGTAAAAACAAAGACTAGCGAAGACTGCTCTTTTTAACGAACTCTAAAACTGCGGCTGGTCTATCCTATGTAGATACTATTGCATTCACGAGTTTATAAATTCCATTTTTATTGTATTTAGCATTTTTGTTTAAATTACTGTTACTAAGATTTTTCTTGATTGTATTGTTAGTGGGAAAAGCAATTTTGGGATTGTTCTTTTTGACATTATTTGTGATACGATGAGTTTCAGGACCAGTGTAAGCAAATGTAACTTTTAGTTATAACCACTCCCTACTTTCAACGATTTTTTTAATGTTTTCTAAAATGTTAATAAATTGTTTGTAAACATTTTCAAATGTTTACTTTATTTTATTATGTACATACATTCATAAAAAAATATTTTTTTATCAAGAAACATAAGGCTAATCGGTCTATGTCTAAGTTCATATTGAGGTCCCGACTAATATGAACATTGTCCTTAACCATTGAATGCGAAAGTGTCTGAATGAAAATAAACTCACATCTTGATGAAAGCAAATATAATTTATGACTAGAGTATTTATAGATTTACTAACTTTATTTTAACATGTCACTAGAGTCATTTCAAAATGGATTTTTATCAGCAGTTTCCAACAAAATGTTTCAAGTTTTCCTTGAAATGTACCTAGTTATTAAAAATAATGTTACATTTCTAATAATGGATTATTTTTTAATTAAAATCATGACATAATAACCTTGTTGATTCCCAGTAATCTTAAGTGATCACCTTGGCATACAATTTCTGTTTTGGTAACAAGCTGATATCATACTCCCATCAATGATATCATATTTTTTTTCTTCAGGTATTAAATTATACACTGGCCCCAAGGTTTCTTGAAAGAAGTTTAATTTCACTCTCATTGGGTTAGCCTAACGATTGAGAACACATGGAGGCAGCTCGGATGAATCATTTTGTCATGGTACAGCTGTCAACACCTTTTATGGTCTTGTTACTGTTTGTTAAGTTGCATGGTCTTACTTGTATTTCTCTTGGCGCTTAATTTGGTTGAATTGTACACCACTTCCCCAGATGCTGTCGATTAGCTTGGTTGAAAGGGAGTGGTGTGCGATTGTACTTAGAACAAGGAATGCTCTTGAGTTGATACATAATGGTTCTTAGTGAAGTAAAAAAATAGTTGAAGCAATGTTGTATGAAGATGTTAGTTCTGATCTGTGACTTGATAGACTCGTGTGTGTGTGTGTGTGTGTGTGTGTGTGTGTGTGTTTTAGGAGTAAAAAACCGTATTTTCGTCAATATAATACTATTGAAAGGGTTGTTCTATGGATCCAACAGGTTAATCAAACCGGTCATTTCTAAAAAGCCATATTTCCACTTTTTACTCAAATTAACTTTTTTGCCAGAATATTATTTCTCACCAAGTACAGTATTCTACTCTTGAATATTACTGTAGAAGTTGCAGACTCGCTACAAAAATGCCATTTTCACTAGGCAGCCATACATTAACTTGTATTTGTGAGTATACCTTTCATAAAGGCCATAATTCTTTAGTTATGTAGGTATGGCCTTTCCAAAATAACAATACATTATATATTGCAGAATTAATTTATTTTGACACACCTTATAGTCAAAAATCCATCGTTTACAATCCATCATGTTTGTCTATTTAAATGATACACCAGTAAATTTATTTTACTGAAAATATTTTAATTCAACATTAGAGAATGATTTTTTTTAACTCCATAGAAACCTATGTATGAATTTTAATGATTTGATTTATATTTTTACAGTTTAATAATAAAAAATTTCTTTTGATACATTTGTTTCAGAATTTGAGGAACAAATTTGTGTAGACATGCAATACTGAAAGTAAAATATTTGTTTTAAACAGTGGTTATTTTGTTTGTTTCAGGTCCACTGTACCCAATCAAAAGGAGCTTGTAAAGAGCAAGAGTACCTCCGTGGTTGCTTCTGTCATCAAAGAACAGAGTCAGGTTAGTCAAAGTATTTCTAAAACTTTTTCTATTGTTCACTCAACACATAACAAAATCAGCATTACCAATATATTTATTGTACATATATTATAAAAGTTTTATAGTATTTTAACATTAAAAAAAATATATTCACTTTTTATTTACACTCACTGTTGCATTCGTTCAGTTTGTTTAATGTTTTCAAACTTATCAATTGTATACTATTCATTATTCCATGAAGAGCTTTTGAAGTTTAGTTGGGTAATTATCGAATCATATTACAAGAAGCTATTGCAGTTTATTAAGCTATGAATGTTTTAGTACATTTGAATTTACATACCTGTACCTATTTGAATGTGTAATATATTCTATTTAAAATTATTCCATGGTTAATTTATGGTCCAACCAATGTCTCAAATCTCTTCTCCAATGAATGACTTCATTCTCATTTTTCGAACATAACATTGTATTGTGCAAATGAACTTATTTAAAAAAAGACATAAGAACCAAAGCCATACATTAAAAATGACAAGATTATCTATTTTGTTCTTAAAATTTTTGAATGCTGTGTTGAATAGAATATATTTTAAGTTTGCATTTTTTAATAACTTATCTTTGCCATTAATTAAATTTTTAATTGCCATGTTGGCCACTAGAATCTGGTGTTCGACTGATTAATGTTATTACCAAGGAGAATGACTTTGATTAGCCTGATTAACTTTATTATAGCCGATTGTTCAACAAAAGTATAATTATTATTGTAGGTATTTCCATTCATGATTTTAGTTTCTATGTCTTAAAGATAAAAAATAACTTCTTATTGCTGATATTAAAAAGAAGGAAACCTAGGAATATTTAGTTAAAATACAAAAATTATGCAGCAAAGCAGAATGGCCAAATATTAAATTAACTTCACTTTTTGTCTTAACCACAGATTCTTGATAAGGACAGTAGGTAGCGTTATGTACACCACGTCTTACTACCTGTGTGGGGTATTTGCATATTTACACTATTGGAGTAGGGGTTGAAGGTAAAATTTAGGTTAAATGTATCCACATTTTGTGTGGAGAGAGTAGCAAATAATATATGAAAAAACCATCCTTGTTGCACCCAACTGGAATTTGAATTCTGAGTTTTCAATCAATCCAATAGGTTAATTGCAAGTTATTGTTAAGTATACTATACTGCACCTCATTTTTTTATACCAGGCAAAAAATTTATAGACTGTTTTGTTCTAGTGATAGTTATCTAATGGTATTTTAAGTTTCATTAAAATTTGGAAACATTTTGGGCTAAATACCTACTGGTAAATGAAAACTTACTGTATTCTTATGATGACTCATTTTCTCAGAGAATAAATAGTAGCGATTATATTTACCATCACACTTTGTTTATGCCGCTTGCACTTTAGTATAACCTAACACTAATTTTTTTTAATGTATAATATACAAAATGTAAAAATACCTCTACATACATGCCTTTTTACAAAAGGCTAAAATTACAAACCAGAAATTTAACTGTGGATGTATAAGTTTTTTTCTTCTTCAAAATCATGTTTTAAAAGATATTCACAAATCTATGTTCTCCATTAATGCACTACCAAACTGTCTCAAAATTGCAAACTTAATATCAAAACAATTTTCTACATTCATAACATTGTAAGCATCTCAAGGTTAGGCTACCTATGTTTTCTCTACATTGAACAAGTTTAATACTCTTTAAAATTAGTAATAGAACTTGAACATACCCCCTACCTCCCAGTTTGTTAATAAGTTAATTATTGCCATCAGCATGACATCTGTAGAACACATGGCTTGACATTAATTGAAGAAATAAAAATATACATATCAACTTTGTGAACTTTCAGGTAAAGTTCATCCTAAGTCATTCTACTATAATAAAAGCAACACTAATACTTGGTGTCGGAATCTTTTTCAAAAATAGTTAATTTGTACATTTTCTGAAATAGTCCACAAAGTGAATGACGCCACTATAATTATCTGATACTTGTCTCAGTGGTCACATGGTCAAAGGCATCACACTCACAACATACCATATTACCGTATTAAAGTCTTTTTTCCTAAATGGTCACTCGTGCTTTCTCTCTACATGCAAATCCTGGTATGTTTCCTATAAATTCTACCTTCCTCTACCCTAATCCAACAATTATAGGTCTAAATATGTTGATATTGTTTGTGCTATCACTGATGAATGTAATTGCAATGTATCATAACAGTGTGCTGTTGTGTCCAGGTGTATAAGGCGAGCAGTGGGAGTGAACGGGACAGTCATGCTGTAGAGGGTGGATTTGTGCGGGGCGGACTGCAACGCAGCTTCACCCAGCCCTGTACAGACCTGGAGCTCAAGGAGCAGGAGGAGGTGATGAGTGGGGGAACTATAGCAGAAAGGTGATTTCACTCTTATCTTCTAATATACCTTTGATTAGTTGAATCGATGAGGTCTCATGCTGATGAGTATGTCTCATTCTTGTTTGATTTGAGGAGGTGGTCAAGCCTCAAATTCTAGCCGGATGCACTGTTATTTTTTACTTTCTCTCGACCCCTTGAAGAGAGAAGTATTGCGATCATAAAAAAAAATTGAACTAAAGATTTTGATAAATGCCGACTTTTCATGATCCCCTGAAACAGATAGTTTTTTTTTGCTATGCCGTCTGTATATCTGTATCTTGGTCTAGAGCCAAAACCATTTTACCGATCGAGCTATAACTTGGTATCTACGGTTTTCATAAGGCTCCCACGAGGAGTGGAATTAGATATCCAACCTTAAAATTACTGATGGACAAACTGAGACAATATTGATTTTCTTAAAACTAGCTCTAATGATTTTAATTAAATTTTGTATATATAAACTGTTGAACATGTCAAACAAAATGGCAATTTTCATTTGTCCACGAAAATGACTTTGAGGCTACTTTACATAGGCAGAGATTTCCAATTTTAATCATTAATACGCGTTTTTTTTCAGACATGAAATAACTTATCATTGTAAGGTTGTATTACAATCAGAAATAAATATCTTTTACTTGAATTAAATTTTATAAAACTAATAGTTTCTGCGCTAAATATATCCATGGAAGTCTTTGAAATTGATTGTAACTGTGTGTATTATTTAATTTATGCTCTTTGGAGTGTTTCTGCAGCAATGCATATTATTGTGATTCTGAAATCTTAAGAGTGTTCAGTAAATGTTTCTATTTTAAGATGCCCGCCTCGGTATTGTAGTGAGCTAACGGGCTAGTTTCGTGTTGAGCTAGACTGCCGAGGACGGGGAGATCGAATCTCAGTTGGGTGAACTGGGGGGGGTTTTTCCTAAATGGTTTTCCATCCCCCCTCCACGCAAATTGCGGGTTCACTTCCTCTAAATTCAACCTTCCCAATTCCTAATCCATTAGCGTAATTAGTACTTAAGCGTATAACCCGAACGGGTACTAAGACGTGGTGCTAAATAATAAAAAAAAAGCCATTGCCTAGTAGAATTTTATGAAGTTGTAAGAAATAGTGAAAATGCAGTATTGTGTTAATATTTGTCTACTAAACGTAACTTACCAAAATACATAAATCAAATACACATAATTTAATATCCAGCCTTATCTTGCAATCTTTGTATTAGTTTGAGGTTATCATTATTTTTGTCCTCAGGCTTGCTAAACTCAGGCAAAGAGATTCAGACTGGGAGAAGAGGAACTCCCGAATCAACCCTGAGGACGATTTGAACATTATTACTGCTGCTAACAATCACCTCAATGTAAGTAGCTTGGATACACAATTTTAAACTGCCTTTATGATTAGTTCACTAGTTATCATTCGTTGGATTTATGTTGTTGTGTTAGCTATTTTTACTTTCTCATACATACTTGTCATAGATAATAAGACAGTGTATAAACACACTACATTAATGTAAAGTAAGTGATAGTGAAGGAAGCCAACCTGAAAGGATAGTTTATAGGGGTGTGCAAAATCCACTTCTTTAATTTGAAGCAAATTCGAATAGAGTATATGAAATATTCTTAAAGCCAAAACGAAGTTAGAATATTTTTTGTTTTAATGCTTTGTTTTACATTTTGTTTGTTGTTATTTATATATCTCTATGCCCTAAAATTATTTGGAAAATGTTTTATTGTGTGATTTTTGTAATGTTTTGTTTTATTTTAATAAGTCGATTAATAATCACAACTTATGATTCTATTACTTCAAATTTTTTTGGATGCATATTGTTTAACATCTCAAAATGGCAATAACTTACGATAAATTAAGTATTTTAGCTGTCAATATATTTATGAGCGAAGCTTAGTAATTGTTGAAGCTGGAATTTTTTTCAAAGCTAAGTCAAGCTGATATTTGCTACAAAGCCAAGTCAAAGCTTCGCAAACCCCTAATATTTAGGTTAGGCATAGTCTAACTATCCTTTCATGTTGGCTTCCTTCACTATTACTTTACATTACTGTACAGTGTTTCTATACTGTCTTATTATACATTTCCAAGCCATTAGGTTATAATTAGTTTTATTGTACTTTTAATAGAGAAAGTATTTTGACAAGCAAAAAAAATTACCCGAGATTTTGACAAGTGTGTATTATTGTAAGTACTCCTGATCACAAACATGTTGCTTTAACCCATCTTTCTTATGAGTGTCTGTGATCCTAGGGCTTAAAAATTGTCTTAATTTTGTTCACATTTGATGGTTGAGAATATTACAATCATATCTTGTACAATAAATATAATCTTTGCTGCTCCTGTTGCTCGGATTCACTAGAGTTTAACATGCTAGTAGTTGTAGAAACATTCACTTGGAAATTAGAAAAATATGTGGCTCTCCTAGTTGTAATTTATTTTGGGAAATATATGGGAGGAGCTTAAGCAGTAGTGGGCTAAGAAGAAACGCCAGATAAGGATTTTAGTTGTAGAAAGGTCTGAAGGGATATACACGGTTGCATACAAGAGATTTCCCAAATTCATGAATGGAAACTTGTTCTGAAACTGTCTGAGTAAGGATACACAAGATGGATGTGAATGCTATGCAAAAATATTAATTTTCGTTTGATTAACTATTTTTTTCATTGATGTGTAATTCCCACTTTGTAAATAGTCTCGACATAGGTAGTATGTCTGTGAAACCATTTAGAAGAGATTACCTGAAGCACAGAGGATTCAATAAATTGGGGAAGTGAGCCCGATACTTAAGTATTTAATAAAAGGGTTTTATGAGCAATGAACATAAAAGAAACATACTAATAAGGGTTAAATAAAAAATACAGGTCTAAGAGTTTTGGCTATATACATAGTGCATCCAGAAAGTAGCCATCGAATGTGAATATTTACTGAGCAAATGATCGGAGCATAACTGAAGTCAGCTGTCTTCTATATTTGTTTGGTAAATGTCTAACATGTGCTTTCATGTAATTTGTTTATTGGTTAAAATAGGCTATCACAATTAAAGATTACGGCAAGAAATGCTACTTTGTTTAATCAAAGTTGCTGATTGTTTTAATAAAACAGGCACTTTGTCTTTTTCACACAACAGAATAGGACTCTTAAGGGTGTGTTATTATTTTGGTTATGGTTTTAATAACCACCCTTTTCCAAGCTTGTTAAGATTAATTTGAATTTGTTTGATTTTTAGGCCACTTTAAAAAGAGCGCTATTGGCTTGGTACATTTAATTCTTTGTAATAGAACTGAAACCACTTATATTCTCTCAACTAAATTTGAACATGAAGTAAACTCATTTTGAAATAAGTTAAATAAATAATTTGTACAAGACAATTATACATATAGTGTCTTTTATTATATATGAAAAAAGTGCATTGAGCAAAAACATTTAGTGATAAATAAAATGATAGAATATTAGGAAAATGGTAGAGCACAAATAAAAGTAAAAGTAACAACACTGACACATATTTACACACACTTCAATATTTCGATGCTATTGTAGCATCTTCCTCAGGAAGTAGTAATTAGACTGGCCAGTCTAATTACTACTTCCTGAGGAAGATGCTACATATAGTGTCTTCAATCTTTATTTAAGCCTTTAATTTATTAGTGTGTTTCTGCATAGTTTTGTTAATCACTGATAAGTTTGAGTGCTACTATAAGAACTAGACCTCTTCAGTGGTCGAATGTCTAAGGTGTCACTCTCACAATATACTGGTTTGCCAATGGCATGGATATTGGTGTTTAAATTCTTGTCAGGTGGAGGTGGTTTTCCCTAAACAGTTTTCCGCTCTCCTTTCATGCAAATACAGGTACATATCCTCTTAAATGTAACCTTCCTCATACTTTACACCTGTATGAAGTTAGTACAGTGTACATGGCCCGATGCAACGACAAAAATAAAAATAAGATCTAAATTACAATCCTATTTCCACCCTTTAAAATAAATCCACTAAACAAACTGTTACATGATTAAACTTAAACTTGATTGACTATTTTATCCATTATGGGTAAATGAGGTAGAAAATAAAATGCCATCTGGCTTTAAAAAAAATATTCCCTGCCCCGGTAACTTTAAAACCATGCCTCTCTATTTTCTTCTTGCAAGGATTAATATAACAAAAAATACTATAACATGACATCCATTCAATAGTGTGTTATTTATCTGGGAGTACTAAAACTTCTAGTCTTGTAAACTAGTAAAGTGACAAACAATAATTAAATGTGTGATGATTGTTGACTCTCCTGTCCACGCACATATTGAGTCCATATAATTGTTTCCTATGTTGTTTATGATCACTTTCTCCAAATCTAATACGTTTTAGTGAACTACTTACATGAGTATTTACTATTATTTCAATGAATATGTATGATCCTAGTCTGTTTCTGAGGCCGATGATATTCCAGATACACAACATATCATTCACAGCCGAAAGTATTTGCCATTCTCAGTTTGATATTATGTTTAAACTAGAACTTATATGCTTGAATTCTCGATTTCATGAATCCCTCGAATCCTTTGGTATTTGAGAGATGAGAGATTTCTAAAAATCTCCAAAGAGTACTTTTTATATTGTCCTATAGGACTAATAACACACTTTGAATGAGCTCAAATTAAGTTGTACTTACACGCGTTCGCAACACATGAAACCTAAAACCCGCTTCAACTAGGATTTGGACCAAATTGTTTTTTGGTCTGCACCTAAAAAGCTCATTTCACTCGGTCACAACTGAGGTTAAAATCTTGAGTGTTAAGATTGGAGGCCGGGCATTGATAATTAAGTGATATGGTAGTGTGTGAAACCATTAATTATGTGATCTATTGTTATGTCAATAGATGTGTGTTGTGTATTATTCACTCCTGCTATGAAGGTGTGGGACTATCGAGGCACTGAGGGTCCGGGGTTCAATCCTCGGTCCCGGTACAGATGTATCTGATTGCCAACCCCTTCCTTCACCTCTGACAAGACATGTATTTATCACAACGTGTGAATGTGAGGAATGCCAGCCCTCCACCGTGGTTCGGATTCCACGTTAAACTGTAGGTCCTCCATTTCATCTCGCAATCACCCTACCATAATAATAACAATAACAATAATAATAATAATAGCAATGGTAGTAATAATAGTAATAGTAATAATAATAGTAATAATAATAATAATAGTAATAATAATAGTAATAACAATAATAATAGTAATAACAATAATAATAATAATAATAATAATAATAATAGTAATAATAATAATAATAACAACTATCAAGGCTAAGAATAAACAACTCTCATATCATCTGGCAGAACACTGATTCCTCAATATGAAGGTGGGAGTGCATGCAGTTAAATAAAACTAACACAACAGCGAAAAATTAAACTGTTGTGATTGTTTGATGAAACAAAACTTTTTTTGGACAAAATAAAAACAATATTGCTGTAGTAAAAACATAGTTTGATTTTCTTCACGTGGTGCGATCAACAGTTGTTGAATATCTGTCATGAGCATAGCGGCATTAAATGACAAACTTTTTAAATGAAGAGAGAAAAAATTGTCATTAAATTCCAGAACATCCTTGACAGATACTCAAGAACTGTAGATTCCACCATGTGAAGAAAATTAGACTACGTTTCTACTGGAGCAATATTTTATATATTTTGTCCAAAAAAAAAAAGTTTGAATATAAAAACTAAAAAAAAACACTTTGCTTTTCTAGCGTCCCCTACATTCTCACTTTAAGACCTTCTACTTGTTCGGGCTATATGCATATATGAATTAGTTAAGCTAATGTGTCGGAGATGTCACACCTGCATGGAGGGAGAATGCACACCCATTAAAGAAAAATCACCCTCAATACACCTAAATGCCAACCTCAGTCTCCCAGTCATCAGCAGTCTAGTCTATTGAAAGAGTGACGCCAAGACCATTCGTTAACTAAAGCGGGTATTAAAATAAGTTAAAAACTACCTTAACTTAAAAATCACTGTGGTGGTGAGTTGTCTAAGATGTAAGACTCAAATTACACTCAACTATTCTTGAAAGTTTTAAATTCGAAATACGGTAGTGTGTGGAACTAATAATAAATTAAAGAAAATAAGTAAACATTTTAATTGATTTGAAAATCTATAGAAATTTCAGCAATATTTGTTAAAAATTCATAGATAAAAACGCAAATAAAAAATATCACAAGCAACATAAAATATCACCAACAACATGCAAAAATAAAAAATTGCAAATTCATTCCAAAGAATGTGGATCTTTTTGTATAAACTCTGTAACTGTGTTATTAATGTGTATAAATATATACATATGTATGTTCATTGTCCTCGCAAGCTCACAGGAAACAGTGCAAAGATTTTTCCACATCACAGCCGCAAATCCAGCCTGTTTTAGTATGCATCTTTGAAATTGAGCTCCGTTTTGAAAACTTGATTTTCATTTTTCTTTGTTTCTCTTTGTTCTATTCAGAATTCAGGACATGACCTAACTAATGATTTCAATTCCGTTTTTTGATCCAACAGTTTATCTTAGTACATTTATTGTCCAAACCACCTGAATTGAACTAATCAATTTGCCTAAGTAAAATATTACAAGATATAATTTAACAAATCAACACAATCCTAAAATGATTCCACAAAGAAATATTCACGCTATACCTAGCACAAATATATACCTTAAGGCGCTGGAACAGGCAGGGCTAGCTGGCAGCAATATCTGAAGGGCTGGAAAGGGTTGATTTCACACTGTAAGCTGCTGACAGCCGCGCACCCGACTGCATGCCATTTTAAAAACATTGCCTACTATTACCTAAATTGAAAATATATTTTTCTTGAAAGTATTATGGCAAGATCGCAGTCTAACTCGCCGAACTCTAACCTATTTTCCCCTCCTGCTCACCTTGGATCTCACTTGATGAGCTGTAACTTATTTTCCTCTCCTGCTCACCTCGGGTCTTACTCGCCGATCTATAACCTATTTTCCTCTCCTGCTCACCTCGGGTCTTACTCGCCGAGCTGTAACATATTTTCCTCTACTGCTCACCTCGGGTCTTACTCGCCGATCTGTAACATATTTTCCTCTCCTCACCTCGGGTCTTACTCGCCGAGCTGTAACATATTTTCCTCTCCTCACCTCGGGTCTTACTCGCCGAGCTGTAACATATTTTCCTCTCCTCCTCACCTCGGGGTCTTACTCGCCGAGGTGTAACATATTTTCCTCTCCTGCTCACCTCGGGTCTTACTCGCCAAGCTGTAACATATTTTCCTCTCCTGCTCACCTCGGGTCATACTCGCCGAGTTGTAACCTATTTTCCTCTCCGGCATTCTCACTCGCCAAGCTGTCTCCATCTTTACTCACTCAACTTATTGTGGTCTCACTTGCTGAACTCACCACGACCACACCTAACACACAGATCAAGGTGGATATAAGTACAACAGGGGTGGATATAAGCCACAGGGGTGTAACAGCATTGTCAGTAGTTAAATACCTTTTATCAAATAAGATTAAAATATCACATGAACCCGCTAAGATACTATTTACAAAGCTTGTATTGCACATTATTTTGATGTTCATCACCCAATGTGTCGGTGATGTTAACAGCAGTTCCCTCTTAAAGGTTTGCTGCTGTGTTTTGTTCCGGAAGTGCTCGCGTGTGCACTGCGTGCCAAGTAACACCTGGTCACGCTTGGCTGCCAACATGATACTAATTAACTGGAGTTGTAATTAAAAAAATAAACAACTTGACCCATAAAACAAACCATGTTGATAGGGGAAAAAAGTATGACTAAAACATTTTTACCACTCTGTAATGATGCATCTACTTGTGTGTGTGTGTTTGAATGAGATTTTATCTGAAGATATTTTGCTTGTTCTTTTAGGTGCTTGTATTACCTGAGGAATCACTACTGCTCAAAATTACTTTGTTATGAAGGTGTCTATTTTCACTGAATGATGTGTATTTATCTCTATTAGAATTGCCTTATTATATCTGTGGTCTGATTCTATTCTTTAGGTTAAGTGCACATGCTGGAAGGTCCCCTTGCTAGTCAGGTTGGCTGCCCAATCATTTACCACTGCGACAGTCGAGAAACTTTTGACATTCCCTTTGTCTTTACCACTTTCGTTAAGCTATGGTATGCAATTGTGCTGGCAGTAAATAATTTGTTGATTTTATCTAAGGGATGAGGAGGATAAGTTGTGAAAATGTATCAACTTTCACCAAGCGATGAAATGTGAAACCACACGAGAGAGAAATTGTCTGAATACACACTGACCTAAGAGAAATAGAGAAATACTCTTGTTTCCCTGACTAGCTGGGTGTCCTAACCCTACCGAACACATTTTGTAATGGGTCTTATGATTAACTCATATATCAACTAAATGGGAAGTCTTAAAATACTAATTTGGAACTAGCTTTAAGCATCTCAGCTTGCTCCTATTAAAACTGTGTAAAGTACATTTTTATAGTCTGATTTTCATAGGGAAGCCACTTATCTGAAAACTTGAAACTCATGTCTGTACAAAGGTAGGGAACATTATTACCATTATATTTACATTCTTAGCCCGTTTAAATTATAATGTAAAGATAAATTATATAATAATCCATAAGGAAGTATTATTGGAGGATTTTGTTAACTTCTTAGATTAACTCTTTAATTAATAAATCAAATAGGACTTGTTTCTAGAATGTCAAATTCTAGGGATTTTCAATTAATGTGGGGGGTTGAAAGTGGACTTCCTGATTTTTATAGGGTTTACCTGTGCTGTAGTGTTTCCACCACACAGAAACAAGATCGTGGCTGTTATCATTTAAAGGAAACCCCAATGCTCCAATTCAATGCTGGGATCCAAAATTCAATAAATGCTTTGTAATATAAGTTTCCATTTTATGTTTATGTTCCTATAAATCTGTGCACCACATCTTACCACCCATCCGGGCTAATCGCATATTTACATTGATGGGATAGGGAGGAGGAAGGTAGAATATAGATTAAATATACCCAAATTTGTGTAGTGGGAGAGTAAGAAACTATTTATGAAAAACTACGCTCAAAACAACTGACTGGGATTCTAACCTCTACCTCCCTACTACCACCACACCCGGCTAGTTGACATTGATGCCTTAATACATTTGCCCACCGAAGTGAGTAACACATGTCTTGAAGCATGCTTAATTCGATTATTGTGAACTCTCCTTAACATGGCTCTGCCTTAAAATATGAGTGAAGAATGATCTTGGGTACGGGACGATTCCTGGATAGCTGGGTGATTAGAGCATTGGTCTACTAAGCCAAAGGTCTCGGGTTTGAATCCGTGTCCAGGTGTAATTTATCAATTTACAGAATATAATTTTGTGCGTGCATTCATTTACTATAGGTATGACCAATTCTAAAAAATGGTCACATTTCCTAAAATTGACTTTTAACCTATGACTTTGCCCATTTGCTTTAAGTTCTTATTTTTGACAAATTATCTCACATTTAAAATGAAGTTAAACAAAAAGTACCTAAAAAATAGTGCCAACTTATGTGAAGTGAAGCCAGGAACTAGCATGTATGCTAATAACATTGAAATCACATAGTGAACCCTGATCTTCAATTGGCATTATTAACCGGCGACAATTTTCTTGACCTCAATTTATTGTGAAAGTGTTTTCCATTTGCTTCGGCCATGGTCGAGATTGAAAAGGCCTTGTGCTTCAGATGCTACAGAAAAACCTCAGAAATACTTTGAATCCTGGTGGGGTAGAATTTCATTAATCAACTATTCCAGATATTACCGTCATCATTGATTGGTATGTGAGCTAAGACATCAACATTGTCAGGGCTGATTTGTCATTGATGAGGAGTTCAGGACTTGAATCTCAGCCTGGTGTACTTTGTTTTTTTATTTTATTACATAAATTTTTCTCTGCACATTTCTTCTAATGCTACCTTCCTCTTCCCTAAATAAACATGTGTATAGTCTGGACAGGTAGTAAGATGGGCATTACAGGTAAGCTATCACTGGAACGTGCCAGACCAAACAAACTCAACAGTTCCCGACTGTGGCATTGTGTGGTCACCTAAGCATTAAATTAAGGTCTTGAAGCGAGAAATCCATGTTTCTTTCCGCTCCCATAATATAAACTGGGAAATATTTTAATTCGTAAAAGCTAATTTTTTTCCAACTCTGTATTTCTGAACAGTAAGGCCTAGTTTACATTTTTAATTTAAAAAGAATGGCCTGATTCAGCATATTTACAATAAATGTAAATTTCAGCTATGACGAATTTTATATATATTCAAGTAGTCGGTTTAAATTCTATTGTATTCCTGAATTTTTATATGAAAGGTTGATGGGAAAAAAAGGGTGGTACACTAAAACAAGTATAATGAAGAAATATTTAAACACCATAATTTTTAAAGCCTTATAATATTTATGTTTTAGTGTATTTAATAAAAGTATTTCCCTTGAATTTGTGTAATTTATAACTTCAAACATGATTTAAATTTAAGTGAACTGTACACATTTTTCTCCCGTTGATGAGAGTTCAGGATTCATAGTGATGTTTCCAGTGAGGCACTTTCAAATAGATATTGTTTGAACATCACCACTGTACAACTTTCTTTGCGAAGAATTATCAAATTGAGATTGTTGAGCGTTGAAACTGTACAACTTTATTGGTGAGAAGCTATAAAATACAGATTGAATGAACGTCGCCAATGTAATACTCCCTCAGGAGGAGCTATCCAATGGGGATTGTTTGAGCGTAGCACTGTTTCTGTCGAGACGAGGGCAGAGTATTGAGTGCGGAACATGTGAGGTTGCCGATGTGCCGCTCGCACCAAGGCTACTTTCCAATGAATGCTCTCTAGAAAACTGCCTGCTACACGCTGCGAGTTGGGGTTATATATCTTGTTTTTATTGCGCGAAAAATGGAAACCAAGTGGTTAAATGGTGGTGTGCTAGACAAGCGATAAATATCACACGGCAGAGGTGTGTCAGATTCGACTTTAAGGTCATGTCGCGTTGGGATGCGCCGAGGTCCATTTCCCAGGCGACATATCCCGCCCCTCTACCTACCTGCCACACGTGCGACAAAAACCGAGGGATGTTCCTCCACCAGGGTTATGCCTCCACGTTCCTCCAATTGGCAATCAAGTGTAACCCAAAGCCACGTTTATGTGTGCTGCAATAAGTGTTATATTTTTATTGTTAGTTAAAATATTCGATATTCAAAATGAATGACAATGTCATAGATTTTTATTGTTAGTGAAGCAATTACTATACGCGTTGAAACGTTCCCGTCGACGGACTACAATCAATGATGTTACAGCCACGGCCGCCCATAAATGGGTGATAAGGGGGGCTCTGGCGCCCTTATCACTCTGCAATATTTACTCTTCTTTTTTTTGGTTAATTTTTATGAAAAAATAAAATTGTAAATTTGGGATTTGGCTGCAATTTGCTATCAACAACTTAGAATCATCAATATCTGAGTTAACAAAGAGATAACTTATAAAATTTATATTTATTCCCATTCCCTCTTCACCAGCTTTCTTTTCATTTTATTTTCAGTAAACTTGTGAAAAATATAATGTTTCTTTCAACCAAATTTTATCTTTTGTTAATTTTTCAGAAAAATATTTTTGAAAAATTGGCTCATGATTTTCATAATTAGCTCAGAATTAAGTTCAGGTGCTCTAAAATTCCCTCCCGCAAGGTTAAGTTCATGAAATTTTCTCTCTGAGAAGGGGAAAATGGGACTCCAATTTGTAAAATCCACATGGGCGCCCTTGGTTACAGCCACATGCACCACATAGCTTGGAGTGGCAAATAATTTTTCCTGGTATAATTAAAAGGAACGAATCGGCCAAGTTAAGAACATTCTTGGTAGATACAAAAAAATTTGTTTTTTAAATTAGTACAGGTCAGGTTGGTCTCGCCGATAAGTTTGAAACTCTGGAAACGATAAAAGTGTCAGGGTTGTCACTGCATATTTTTTTTATCTTTGACTCAGTGAAGTTCTGATTGGTTGTTATATTGCGAAGTGATAAAAACAACTAGTTTGCACCTCTTTATCTGTGGGAAAGTGGCTTCTCAGCGATGACTGCAATCAAAGCTAAGTACAGAAACTAAGTGGCAGCTAAAAATGAGTGGGGGGGGGGTTTACAAAGATAGAACCCGACCTTAACTATCTCTGTGCTCTATGAAACCAACTCCTCCTTACCACCATGGGCGCCCATAGCCACCCTTACCACTATGCAATGTTTACATTTCTGGGTTAATTTTCATGAAAAAATAAAACTCTGTATTTGTGATTTGGCTGTAATTTAGCTATTGACAACTTTACTTAACAACAATATCAGATTTTAGCAGATAAAAATAATAAAATTTAGATTTCCGCCTTTTCCTTCAACAGCTTTCTTTTAATTTTGTTCTGGATAGTAAACTTTTGAAAAATATATGTTTCTTTTCAATGGGTTCAGCTACACCAATATTTGATTTTTTACGAAAATAGGCTTTTGAAAATCATATAATTTGCTCAAAATTATGTTCAAATGCTCTCAAATTCCCTTTCAAAATGTTAAATTCCTGAGATGATCTCTCGAGGAGGGGGGTGTCACACCCCCAGCGGCTACAATCCGCCTCCATTTGGAAGGCCTTACCACTGAGATACAATATTTTAATATAATTAATAAGCATCATAGTCTAGCTAGTTAAATAATACACTTTCTGAATAGCATTCATGTCATCAAAATGTAGCCTTAGGCCATAAAAATGATTTTTTTAGTAATGTTTTGTAGAACTTTTATTTCCTTTACTAATCCACGACTCGCTTCGGTGGCCACATGGTCAAAGTCGTCACTCTCGCAATCACAGAGAGCTGATGATTTGAAATGGGCTTACCACTCTTTCGCCACTCAAATGCGGGCACACTTCCTCTAAACTCTACCTTTCTCATCCGTAACCGAAGACGTATAACCCGAACGTTTAGTAAGATACAGTCCATGTATATGTATAAAAATTAATTCACAAATTTTACCAAATTAATGTCAGTCAGAAAATGTAGTTATTAATGTACAAATTGATTTAATATTTTTGTTTTAATTATAACACACTAGTTGTCTAGTAAATGTTTTGTACAAGTGATACTTGAGTACAGAAGGTTTGCGACACCCTGGTCTAGTAGGCCCTTTATTTGGGAGGTATGGCGTTCATTCCTCACCTTTGTGCATGGGGTGTAAGAGGGTAGTAGTTTTATGATGGTCTCTTTTCTGAAAGAAAATCAAAATACGGTAAATATTATCTACCTCCTTAATTGGATAATTTTGAGTTGCTTCGCTAATAATCAGTACTGGCCTCTTAAATTTGTAGACAAAAATCCATCAAATAAGCAGTTCCACATTGGAAGCGCAGTTCATGTGGGCTGTCGCTATTGGGTCCACTCAGAGTTTCCATAATATCGCGCGGGGAAGGGGGGGGGGGATGAGATGCAAATAAACATACGGCCCGTTTCCAACTTGGCAAGTCTAGTAAGAACTTACGTCTCAACTTTAGTATTTTGCTAAAATGAACTATCTGGAAGTAGTTTTCATTGAACCTTTTTTTTTTTTTTACCCCAGCAAGCAAAGGATTCTTTCTCAACCTATTCAATTTTCCGGTGACTATGGGGCTGAGGTTAGAATCCCGACAGGGTATACCGTTTTTTCCCCTCTTAATCGGTATACTACTTAAACGCGCTTCACTCAAATGCTGGTACATTTTAATCAGAATTTTGCCTTCCCCACCCTTAGCCCTTTAGGGTTAAAATAACCGGATAGGTAAGACGTGTAGTACGCCTTTTACGTCTTCCTTTTTCTTAAATACCTTCAAACAATTGATTATTTAAAATATAATACTAAAAAAAAAATCTCTTATCATTCAAATGAATAACAATATTAGTTTTTACCAAGGAAATATTTTCTTTGTGATATATCTGAAAGACTTGAGAATATTTAAACATACACGTTGCGATTTCTATCTCGAATTAGATACCTTAATGTTATATTACACAACTGATTCCCTACCATTTCTTTAAATTGAAGCTGGGTCTGTTTGCTCTGTATAGTCCTTTACTTCATAGTAACATATTCCAAACAAATGTGCCAAAACGATATTACTTATTTCATTTTATATACAAGTTTTTGTTACGGCCTGCCTTACAACATCGGCTCCGTCTTTTCCGCATAGAATCTCCTGGTATTTGTTTCTAAAAGTATTTCCACAGCTGACGGGCTTTCTCACAGCATTTGTGAGGACCGGGAGGAGGTCGTATCGCTAATTTGGAAGCTTTACGTCCATTTTTGGAGCTCGGTGAAAGTGAAGTTGTCTTACTTTGTCATAACCGAACGTGTCCTCGCTATTTGGGCATGGGAGACACACACACACACACACCAACCAGCTGTCTAGAGATCCGAACATAGCCTCCGGTTCAATTCGGGACGAAACTTGGTGTATATATTCCATCGCTAGGTCGCGTGTGTCGTGCCTTACTACCCGCTCAGGTTATACGCTTACGTACTAATTACGTTAGTGGTATTAGGGATTAGGAGGGTTATATTTAGGGGCTGTATGCCCACATTTGCGGGGAGGGAAAGTGGAAAAACCCCTCAGTACACCCGACCGAGATTCGAGCCTCGGCCTTCCCGTCATCGGCAGTTTAGTCTAGCACGCAGTTAGTTAATCATCTGATGAGCTATGAGTAAGTTAGTCAACTACTAGTTGTATTAGTTACCATACAAAATAAAACTGTGATATTAAACGGGTTCTACCTCTTTTTGCAATTTAAAAAAAAATCTTTCTCTGTGAGTGTCTTAAACGGGAGGAGACGGAGAATGGGGTGGGGGGATTAAGGGACCCCAACATTGTGATTTTAACTGGCCCCTTGTGTACAAGAAATGGGATTGTATGGGTGTTAACGACCTTTGTTATCGGCATGTGCTCTTGTTTTCATTGGGACTAACGATCTTTCCTCTCTCTCTCTCTCTCTCACCTGGTAGCTATAAACAGACCATTGTCATCTCACAGGGCCTCTGCCACGGGCGAGATCGTCGAGACTTGCCCTAGACAATGGACAAAACTCTCCGTAGATTGGTTTGAAGATCTTATCAGCTATTGGGCGCTCACTCCTCTGACGGTCGATTAACCGGAATATTGGATACATGATTGCGCTCAAACCTGAAAACATATCAAAGTTAGTTCTTCTGCATTCTTCACTTGACAACAACAACAATATTAGATTCCTTTTGATGGATTTTTTTCTTTTTAAATAATTAGTTTTTTTTAGGTTTGTCGTATTAAAAAAAACTTTTTACGCCACTCACAATATACTGGACTGCTGATTACGGAGAGATCGAGGCTCGAATTCCGGTCAGGTGTACTGAGAGTGGTTTTTCCTAACTGGCTTCTCCCCTTCCCCCTACCCCTGCACGCAAATACTAAAACACTTCTTTTAAATTTAATCTTCCTAATCCCTAACTCACTATCGTAATTAGTATATATGCCTATAGCCTAAACAGATAGTAAGACGCGGGACTAAAAAACTCATCAATTACACTGTTTTATTAAAGTACCGTGATGTAACGTTTGGATTTGGTTCGGTCTGTATCACCTACCTAAGCCAGGTCTTATCTTGGGTGAGTCGGGCTCTTAAGGTGGAGATGTAGAATATGTGAGAAAATGGCAGCGTTTTTGCAGTTTTTGTATCAAAACATATTTTTGGTCAAAAGAAATAAAATATTGCATCAATACAAACAGTTTAATTTTTTTTATCACATGGTGGTATCTACAGTTATTGAATATCTGCTATGGGTGTCCTGGAATTTAATCACAACTTTTCCTCTTCATTTAAAAAGTTTATCATCTAATGCCACTATGCTAGTGACAGATATTCAACAATTGTTGATATCACCATGTGGAGAAAATTAAATTATATGTTTCTGCCGAAGCAATATTGTATATATTTTGGCCAAAAATGTTTTGATATAAAGACTGAAAAAAACAGTCCTTTTCTCACTTCTTCTACATCCCCACCTTAAGTGAGGTCTCATACGTTAATAACAAGGCTATTTATTTGGTTCTATCCTGGGAAACCAGGGTTCAATCTCGACAGTTTGCTCAAAGGGGGGCCATTTTAACTCATTTGTTTTCCAACCATTTTCCAAACGAATGCTGGTAAATTTTATTTAAACTAACACACACGTCCGCAACCAAAATAAAGATAGTAAGGTATAAATAAACTGACCAGTGTTTTCCAAACATTTTCGTATCAGTGTTTATTAAATAAACTTGAATTAATCCAATTAAACAAATAAAAAATTACACAATATTTTCTCGTGAAATTGTGACTCACTTCGCAAAATTTGGTGACAAACTGATATTGCCATTGACAACCGTGATGCTTCATTTTGTAGGCGAGCTCTTTTAGTTCTAGTATGTTGATGGACAGAGTACAACGCAAATTTATGATCCAGGCTATTCCTTGCTTTAGTCTTGACATGGTGGCTACAAAGTGTGTTTCAACACCGTTGCTATTGTTAGTATTGATTTTATTATTCATAATACGCCATTTTAATTAAGTTTTTATAATTGTATAGTTTCACAATTTTTGATTTTTATAGACTGTCCCGCGACCCATAGGAACATCCTTGCGACCCAGGTTTTGGGAACCACTGGTTGTGAGCGAAAAACGTACTATCGTGACTTGTTACTTTATTGCGCTACAGGTGGTAAATTCATGAAGCGAGGAAGGAGGTGTGAGGAGGAGGCAGACACCACTCTCAGTTGAGCCGCGGGACTGTCGAGTGGTGATCGTGGGAATCGAACTGTGTTGAGCTCTTGATAGGTGCCTTGAGATTGACAGACGGTGCAATGATTTAATAATGTTATCGTGCTTTTGTTCATGTGAGGTGTGGTTCATCGGTGTGTGTGTGTGTGTGTGTGTGTGTGTTGAATAAGCCTTGAATCTTGGAGCGTCGTTCAGGCCAAGTTGGTTTTAAGAAGTTATAGTTCTCTTTCGGAATATTGTAGCTAGTTTCCAGAATATGTTGAGAACACTTCTCACGGCCTATTAATCGGGAAGTTGGATTAAAGATTAATCTTTAACCAGAAAACGCATAGAATTACGGGTTTCTGCATTCTTCGCTTGCCAACAACAAAATTGGTATCTGGGAATTATTTTTTTACATTTTAAATACGTTTATTTTTGTCTTCTTTTAAATATGGTAATTTTTTTTCACTTGTTTCAATTACACAGTGTTTTAAAGTATAACACAGAAAACTGCACCACAATACGACGTCACATCAAGTCATGTGAGCTGCAGCTGTCACTTTTAATAAATATCAATATGTATAAAATAACAATCATAATATAGTAAAAATGTTATCAATTTTGGCCACAAAAAATATATTTGTATTTCCTAAAAGGTTCTTCCAACCAAAATATTACAATGTATACTTTAGATTTCAAAATAATAAGCTTTGGATATATTCATTTTGAAGAATTGGTGAGAGAATAATTGTGCTGTTCGCCGATTTGTATATTTTGGATGACTATTTGGAGCTAAGTGTGAATAATCTAAACAGTCTCTGGGCTTTATAAAGTTTCACTTGTTTGTTAGCTTAGGACTTGTTTCTGGTCAACACTTTTATCATCGGTGGAAGTGTGTGTTATCGTATGTGCTCTCTTATCAGGAGGTCAGGTTGTTTTAAAGGAAGTAAGTCTCGTTGAGCTTGCGCATCATTGTGGAGAACATCTTAGAAAGTATTTTAGGACAGTGGAGAATCTATTCGAAACTTGTACTCAAAGTACGCTTTCGGGAATACGCTTTTGATGATTTCATTAGTGGGTCCCGTGATAGCGTGTGCTCTACTGGCGTGCTCCTGGTCTAATCCATTTGACAGGGAATTGCGTTCTTAACTGGGCTGTATGCGCAAGAGGTTTTAAGTGTACCCGCATGTGCGTGGAGAGAGATTGGAAACCCATGTAGGGAAAACCACCCTCGTTACACCCAACGGGGATTCTAACCCCGATCTCCCAGTTATAAGCAGTCTAGTCTATTGCGAGAGTGACTTCTTAGGGCTTAGACCACTAGACCACCAAAGCTGGTGTTTTTTTTTCAAATTAATTTCCTAGACATTCACTTTTAAACGTACGTATATTTTTTAATTGGTGAATTTCCTGAAAGACTCATCTCATGGTCTAAATAGCTTTGTTTTATCTTGTAGATTTGACCGTGGTTTCCATCACTATGAAAATATCCCACCACTGGTTACAATTGGTATACATGATCATACTACACATACCTAAGTTTTGGCTTGATTCGCGCGTTTACAGAAATTGGTACCATAGTCTGATTGAGCCTAGCAACTCCCAGCTATGTACAATCTATCCATGAGGCTTTGTAATGCAAGCTAGATACAGAAAGGGCCGTCCTTAAATTACTTAGGGGTTTTCAGGGGTAGGGGGTTCTGAGTTCAATATTTTCTTTGAGGGTGGGGGTTTGAGAATCTATCCTACAATTTTTTTTTAATCAAGACAAAAGATTGTCAGAAAATATATTATTAATAAAATTTTACTTATGTGTTACACCTAATTATACAGGAATAGAAATATTCTAAAATGTCATATCACTCGCCTTGTTACCAATGTCTAAAAATAATTTAACTATTAAAATAATCTAATCTACCAAATCGTTAAAAAAATATGTAAGATAGAAACAGGTGTGAGGGGTTGGGGAGACGAAATCTTACGATTTCTTACGTGGGGGAACGGGAAGTGAAAAATTATTTTTAATAAAAGCCTTACGTGTTTATCCACAAATTTTCATTTTCGAGTGACATAATATATCTTATAGGTTATTGGCACAGAGGGTTTTTCATTTGGTGTTTTATCGCTGCAAAACTAATCAACACACTAATACACACTCGTTCGATGCTGCTGTCTGTATCCATGTTGCGAGTTATACTGTGCATGCGCATTGACTACTCGGTTGGCTGTGAAAGTTGATTGGCTCTCATCAAGCAGATTGTTTCTGTGCATAGCGGACAAAGCTGAAGTAAGCTAGACTTCTACCGATTGGGCCTAGTGGATTGTTCTGAAATCTTGCTAGTGGCTTGGGAACTCCTTTAGGCCCAATTTTATCAAATTTGTAATTGAATACTCAAAAACACAACTCCATCAATATACACATTTCCAAGTAACTATGATTTACAGTTCATCCATACATATTCTTGTGCGTTGACAAATAATTAATTTAGGTTTTATGAATATATTAAGTCCATAAACGCTTAGTAGTCCTCATATTAAAAATAATAATAAAAAATTCTTGGGAACTCCATGCACCCATGATAAAATATACTTTTCTTACATTGAACTTTTAAAAATAACAAATTTAACATTAACAAGTTTTCAATAACTGTCCTTTGGCTGTTTGTAACAATCAAGTAATGTATTAAATTTAACTATCTTAGCAGATCTGAACTTGCCTGATAATTTAGATACATTTGAGGGAGGTGTACGAATGATCTACTGTGTCAATCAAGTTAGACTAGCCTGCTGATGATGCTGACGGGGAGATCGGTGCTTGACTCTCGGTTAGGTCAGTTGAGGTTTTTTTTTCCCCTAAATGGTTTCCCACGCTGCTTCCACGTAATCGCGGCTAGATTACCTCTAAAATGGTTCCTATTATCAAACATGCGCATAACGTGAAAAGGTAGTAAGTCGCGGTAGTAATAACAATAATAATTTATTTGGAGTTATATAAAGTATAAACATACCAAAGGCAGGCCTACACATCTGTCCGGACCAGTAAAAGCATGCCACCAAGTTACACAACTTCACATTTATAGACTCAGTCGGTCAGTCTCCCTCCAAGTAAATGTGGGCACATTTTCTTTAAATACAGCCTTACTAGCCCCAAAACACATTAGCGTAATTAGTAAACATAAGCCGAACGGGTAGTAAGACGTGGTGCTAAAAAAAGTTAGTTTGTCAAGTGTTAGTTAAATACGGTAATCCGTTTGTAAAAAAAAACACCGCAAAAATAGGGTTATTATTAACTTGTAACCGCACTTATTATTAATATTAGTACCGCGTCTTACTACCCGTTTGGATTATACGCACTTACGCTAATGTGCAATGGTAGGGTGATTGTGAGATGAAATGAAGGACCTACAGTTTAACGTGGAATCCGAACCACGGTGGAGGTCTGGCATTCCACACATTCACAAGTTGTGATTAATACACGTCTTGTCAGAGGTGAAGGAAGGGTTTGGCAATCAGATAAATCTGTGCCGGGACCGAGGATTGAACCCCGGACCCTCAGCACAGAAGTCTTGACAACTTACCCCTAGAGCACCAGGTCACCCGACCCCACTTAAACCAAACTAGTAATCATTCTTATCTTCTTTGGCGTCAAGCGTTCTGTCCTTCTTAACTGCCCGGGATTTGATCCAAGGTCTCTTGAGGCTGTTGGTCAACGTCCAAAGTTCAAAGCCTTAACTTGGATGTTAACCATGACCGCGGTATTAACCTTGGTTCGTTCGTGTAGACCAGTATGACGTCGCTCCCCTTAATTGACCGTATTGTCCCCCCCCCCCTCCCTCTCTCTCCGGTTTGCGCACTACAATGTCATCTGCAAAGTGGGGCTTCCTTCAAACCTGCGAGCTATTCTCTCGCTCCGACATTACAAACTGTGATGGTCACTAGTACCTCGGCTTGTTTACACTGACACAAGTGTTTGTTGGTTGAGCTACTCGCCAATACGGCCTACCAGAGGGAGGAAGGTCAAAGGGCGCCTCTAGTGGAGAGGGAAGTCCGGCAGTACAGTCGCGGGTCTTGAAGGAAGCGCGTGGATAATATCGCGGGTCTCTTGTGTCCGTAATTCCACGGCGTGAATATGTTTAAATACATATTTGTGTTGGTGTTGATGTGTCTCGTCCTAATTATAATATTTCCTGTCGTGGATTTTTTTAATTCGCATTTTGAATCTCCTGTGTATGAGTAGCTGTTGGCTCTTTCGGGTGCTGTGCATGAAATGGGGGTGGGGGGGTGACGCAAACTTGTCTGTCCACTCGAAGGTGCTTATATATGGTTCATTTTTCCTCGTGTTCTTAAAAGATAATAATAGTGATACCTGTGAGTGCCGCAATTAGAGTGAAAGGATCTCATCTTGCGAGCATGCTTTAGCTCTGTGGCTGGAACTCTTTGAAGAAGTATCGCGCCATTCCGGAGAGTGGCGTCTAAAAGGAGGCCGAGAGAGAGAGAGAGATTTGATTTGGCTGTAAGAAATTGAGGAAGGCGTTCTCTCTATTTGCCTACGTCCGCGGCGTCCTCGTGGGTGTCGTCAACTGATTCGCTATGTGGGACATCTTGGCAGGCGCCATCCTGCTGCTGTTCCTCTTTCTGGCCTGGCACAAGCGGTGTGCCTCGCTGGAGGGACCAAGTGGTGAGAACCGGAGGTCCGGGTGTGAACAGGAAGATGATACTGGTGACGACATTTCGCAGCGATTAGGAGTCGTTCAGGGGCTAAAGAACAGGTCCAAAACAACAATCCACCCTCATATTGCTCCACAAAGTAACCAATTTGATGTTGAACTGAAGAATTATATTAGTTTGGATAAAAACGCCGTAGAAGCATCCTTCGAAAGCAGCCACAACTTGACTATTCTGTCAAAGGCCAAACTTGAAGTTCTTAATCCAGAAGTACCTCAGTCACAAAGTCCGAACGTTTTCCGGGTGATCGATGATGAAGTCTTGACAGATTCTTCGTCCGGTGGTGATCTCTTAATAAAACCACGCCAGGCTCCTCGTACAACTAACCCCTTTCTAGAGGAGCTGCGATCCCGGCAGGCCAAACTGAATGAGAGGCTGTCTAATGAGCAACCAGGAGCAGCTCTGAGAGGACAAAGCACACACGTGAGGATATGAACAAAGGGATAATGTCTTTTGTTTTACTAGAACCATACATGATTTAGTTTGCTATGATTGTACTTAAGATAGAGGTAATAAGGAGTAAGGAGGATTAACATAGCATTGTGTAAAATATCTTGAATTGTATTTAAGGCGGCCACCTCAGTCAGCAAGAAAGTATCAATCGCTGTTAGGCCACATGGCATAAATTACAATGGTCTTAGTCGTTTTCTTGAACTACTTCTCAATTCAAAGCTTATACTCGATTTAGCCCTTTACCTACAACTACCCTTTGCCATGTCAGTAAGAAAGAGGGAAAAGAAAACTAGGAAAATTATTTATTAAGGTAAAGAGAAAAGCTTGCTGCTAGTTCTCAAATATCCCAAAAATTTTGTTTTAAGCCTATCAAAAAATTAGTTTATTTGTTGGAGGAAATGCTAAATATAGGGTCCTTTTACATCAAGTCTAGTCTTGTAGCTCTGCAAATCTTCTTAATATTAAATTTTAACACTTTGTATAATATAACTCAAATCATAGGGTTGTTAAGGAAAAAGTCTTGTGGGAATCTCTAGACTTTATTTTGGCGTGAACAATATTTTGTAATAACACATTCTAGAACTGAAATATTGGGTTAGAGCTGAACATCTACCTGGCAATTTCTAGTTTACCAAAGCGGCCGCCTTGATAACGAATACAATGAGAATCAACCTGTAACGTTAAAAGGGTAGTTTGTTGCTGTATGTTTAGTTATATTTTAAGCCGTTGTGACCTAGTTGTATCTACCAGACTACTCACACAAGTACAGTGTATTGAGAAGATCCATGCCTCATGCTTACAGGAGCTGCAAGATGTGTCCGAGCAGGACCGCGACGGCAGTATCCTGGCGGATCGGCTGGAGAAGTTGGATCAGGCCCGTCAAGGCTGGAAGAAGCGTGTTGAGCCTACAGACGCTGTCAAATTCTCTGTTGCCGGAAAGATGGGACTGGAGAACAAGGTCGATACACCACCTCTCGCCACCTTCTCTCCCGCCGACCGAAAGAAGAGAACACCCAAGCAGAGGAGGTTTAGGAGCTCTCTTTGTAGGTTGACTTATTTCACCCATTGACTAGTTTTATTCATTTATAGGCACTAAATACATATGGGACACAGCTGTTTAACCATGGAAAACATGTAAATGTCCGGGTATCTTATGCTGCATGGAACAATTTGAGAAAAGACGGGAGTTCCACAAAGTTGACAGAAATTTTAAAATGTATGTCTAACGATCAACTAGCAGAAGTACCCTGCGTTGCCTGGGGTAACTACCGAATAAATACATTGCGTGGTTAACCCAGGCAACACTTTTCTTTGTTTCAAACAGTTAGAAAAAAAATATTCATTTTATTTCTTCTAACCTAGTTTTTAATAAATTTAAAAAATCTTATCAAAAATTTAGAATTCCTGCTTCAAAGTGTACATGTTTATGCACAGACAACTAATTTTAAAATTTCAGCCTTCTGCATGCGGTAGATATTGCACAATGTTCATAACAGACAGATAGACAGACACTTAATTTTATTAATATAAATCATTGCCGAGTTACTTCTAGCCAACATTTATACAAATGTTGGTATTGTTTTGTAGTTCCTCGAGTTATAGAAATGATGAGAGATTGGAATATTTGTTACAGCTCAGCGACAAGAAGTGGCCTCCACCCCATCTTCACCGCAAAAAGAGCTCACCCCTTCTTTTATACGCAGCATTTCAGCCCCTGGAGGGGACGAGAATGGTGAGTTTGTTAGATGATTTGACCAGACCTCATGCTTTTGCTTAGGGGACTATACAAAAATTCTATATTAAAACAACAGTAAACTTAAATTCTTTTATACCATTATCTAGTTGTATTCCTAAAGTAAATTTTTAATAAAACTGAATTTGTGATAATTGTCGTTTAGTTTTCAAACTTTTTTCATATATTTTGTTTCAAATTAAAATTATTATTATTATTATTATTAGCATTACTATCACTATCATTAATATCATTATCATCATCAGTATCACCATTATCATTAATACTAATAGTAATAATAATAATATTATTATTACCTTTTTAATAATAATATTATTATTACCTTTTTAATAATAATATTATTATTACCTTTTTAATAATAATATTATTATTACCTTTTTAATTATAAGGTAAATAATTTTATATATGGAAGAAGTCACATGAGAAATTGACAAAAAAGGTTTAAAATCAATCCTTGAATCATATATATAGTTTAAAACTCGCAAATTAAGAATACTGATTCTTCAAATTTTAATATGGATAATGCAAAATCTTTCTTATATTGCCAAAAAAAGTGCTCATAATTACATGATTAATTAATTTATTTTGTACCATAGTTTTTGTAAAACTTTCAGATGCAAATATAATTGTTGAGTTAAATAAACTTAACTATTGCATCATAAAGGTAGGTTAAAAGTGTATTAAAACAAAAATTTTTCTATAAATTCTTGACTAAAGTACAACACATTTTCTTTCCATTTGTGTAGACTTATCGTCAGTAGGTCGAGAAGCCGCTTGCAATGGGATGAAGGTGCAAGTGCCTCGTGCGGATGATGAAACCTTTACTGCGTTTTTCCGCAGCATTTCGTCTGAACATCAGGTGCAACAGGAGTGTGTAGAGATCAAGGATGAAGATTTGGACCACGTCATCTCAAAGTCCAGTCAACTGTAAGTACACTTTTTTGGGTACCTATGTGGACACACCTGACTATTTTGTTTAACCAGTGCTCTCTATTGAAAGAGTATTTACATGTTACTAATATTGATATTTTCCTTTACTCGCTTAAGTGGCTGCATGGTATAAGGCATCACTCTTGCAATAGACTGGACTATCGATGACTTGGAGATTGGGGTTCAATCCCGGTTGGGTGTACTGAAAGTGGTTTTCCCTAATGGTTTTCCGTGCAAATGTGGGTACATTTTCTCTAAAATCAACCTAGTTCATCACAAACACATTAGAGAAATTAGTACATAGGTATACAACCCGAATGGCTAGTCAAGGTTGCAGAATATGTTCAGAGATCCAATATTTCCCCAGAACATAACATTTTCATAAAAAATGTCCCTGAAAACCTTAGCACTCAAAATAAAACATTGAATATTTTATAGAGGCTGAAGGGAATAAAGATTATTACCTTCTACATAGTTTGGAAAATTCAAATTTAAATATATTTTTATTCATAGTTATTTTTATAGTACCTACCTTATAAAAAATTTAGCTGTCTCCCAGAAATGGCAACCTTCCCATTTCCTTGTGTGCATTACATATTGTTATCAATTCTTCATTGATACCGGTACCAACATATAATTAGATATCTTTTCGTTTTTTCGTAGACTCGCCAGTCACCAATATTGCAAGGTCTATCACTATTAACCACACTAGGGGAAATACTATCGTTATTTACGACTATGAGATTTTCCCGATCACATAATTTACATTTTACAAAACTTGTAATATTCCCTTGATCCTTACTTATAGGTTTTTCTTGGGGATGTTTATTAGATACGTGACATCTGAGTTTATCACATCTGATACACCATTCACAATAAGCACAGTTGACGTCTTGTTTGCAGTCACAGTAAAATCTTATTAAAAAATAATCATTGTGTTTTATATCAATTTATTTCTGAAAAAATATTATTTATGGTATGTGAGGCAAACAAATAATTCAGACTGTGATTTTCAAAACTTAGACTTCATATTCAGATTGCAGTGAATCTATTGGGTTCCTATAGAATAAAAAAAAAAAATTGCTTTAATTTATTCATCTCACCCATTTCGGTGGATCATGCTCCAAGCATATATACATATATGTATGCATATATGTATATGCAGGCGTGTATGCATATATGTATATGCAGGCGTGTATGCATATATGTATATGCAGGCGTGTATGCATATATGTATATGCAGGCGTGTATGCATATACGTATATGCAGGCGTGTATGCATATA
>CABFWO010000350.1:0-45103 GCA_902155825.1 Timema genevievae | reverse complement strand
TATGCATATATGTATATGCAGGCGTATATGCATATATGTATATGCAGGCGTATATGCATATATGTATATGCAGGCGTATATGCATATATGTATATGCAGGCGTATATGCATATATGTATATGCATATGTGTAGGTATATATGTATATGCATATGTGTAGGCATATATATTATAAAGCCAAATGTCTAACTCACTCACTGACATCAATGTTAACCCACCTCCAAATGAGCTAGAAACTTGAAATTTGGCATACTTATAGCTTCTAGCCTTTAACTGATGGGAAATTCCAAAAAGTTAAAAAATTTAATTTTTAACCCCTGAAAAAAATTCAAAATGGCGATGCAACTTTAAAGTTGGTGCGAACCTTTCTTTGGAGGTGTCTTGTGACTAAATGGTAAGACCCATAAAAAAACGGATTGCACCAGCAGCTACGAACTTGGGTGAGATCCACAAATTTGGTCCTATTACTTTCTGTCGTATCTCCATCGGTTATACCTTAGATATAGCTAGATTTTTTTGATTTTAGGTAAATTTTGAACATTTTCCACACACATTTTAATTCTGTGGCACACTTATGGGACAGCTAGAATCATAAAATTTGGCAGGCATATTGGCACATCCACTTGCCATAAGCGTACTGAATTTGATGATTCTAGCTGCCCTATAAGTATGGGGAAACTAAAATAATGTGTGAAAAATACAATACAATACTGGTTAACTTTAAGTTGTTACGTTCAAAACAACGCTGGAATTACATTAGCTTACATCCACTTGCAAAAAAAACCGACTGGGGGTTTGAAGGCGGAGCCCCCAACGATCAAAGCAAGTATATATTGACAAAAGCACATATGTATATGCATATATAGGTGCATACATTTTATATATACATGCATATATAGGTGCATACATTATATATATGTATTAATATGCATATATAGGTGCATACATTATATATATGTATTAATATGCATATATAGGTGCATACATTATATATTAATATGCATATATAGGTGCATACATTATATATTAATATGCATATATAGGTGCATACATTATATATGCATATATGTATATATATTCACATGGCTGGATTTACTTATGTGCACAGGCCCATCCTGGCTATGCACAGGGTGGCATCCAGTGTGGGGCCCCCCATAAACCCATATATATTACATCATAGCATGTTCAAGGAAAGGTAAATGACTTGTAATACTATTGAAAACACTTTCCACACTTATATATGTATAGAATTTCTCTCAACTTATTAATTAGATTAGGCCGTTAGTATAAAGAAAGGCATATAACCTAAACGGGTAGTAATACTTAGTGCTAAAAATAAAATAAATAAAAACATAGCAAGAACCGATATGTTAATACTGATATATTATAATTAAAGGATGCCTTTACAAATAAAAATCACTGTTAGAATGGAGAGGTGATGGGAAAACCACAGCAATATTTTCTTTTTTATGAACACGCAACAACTTTTTAAGAATTTTTGAGTAGCAGAGATGCACAAAGTTTCTTTGACAGAGACATTTTCACTAATAAACTGTGATCAGTTTGGTAACTACTCGCTGGCTCACTCACCAGTTTGGCCAGGCAGTCGCTCGGTCACTTGTCAGCCTGGCTGAACTTTTAAGGTACCTTTTCCTGAATCACATCGCATATTTTTATAATATGTCAATATAATCTTCCACTGTTGACACTTCTACACCTATTATTCTACTTAATTACCCCATTAAAACACAAACTGGCACTCGCCACGAACACAACAGACACATCTAAATTTCAACAATTTCTCGAGAGTAACTGACTAAATTTGTCAGAGCAACAACAAATTGGAAAAAAAAAAAATTGTATTAAAGACACCGCTGAGGCAGCGGCACTGTCAGCTGGTTTGTGGAAACACTTTGAGAGACATCGCCGCAGCACGCCCAAAGGGAAGCCAATGTATTTTAGAGTTTGCGTGCAAAATTGTAAATTACTTTCCTAGACTTTGCTAGTAAATATTTCAAGTGTTGGTCGGATTTTTAATTTAATCTGCACACACATTAATTTGTTTATACCTCATTATTTTGTGCAGGGATAACGTTATGTTAGACACAAAACAAGAAAGCATTTATATATATATATTTCCTTTCGTTCTTGGGTTTGTGGGGGCCCCGGGCTGATTCCCTCCTTCCCCCTTAGATTCGGCCCTGTATATAAATATAGAACACATTTTTGGTGAAAGGCCACCACTCTTAGTTTTAAATATTAGCAATCAAATTAGATTAGTAATAAAAATAAAAACAAATCAACATGGATATAGTTACTGTCCCCCTAAAACACATTTTCTTGTGTGCTCACAATAAAACTCACTAGAAAAACTTTTCCTGTGACCAAAATGTAAATTGCCAAAATTTGTGAAAATATTACTAAATATGATTTTTGCTTACAATAACTAAGTCAACCGTTTTCAAACAAACTGTAGGATCGTGATATAGAATTTAATAAATTTGCTATTTTATTAAACTTTATTTCATAAAACATAGTGTGAACATAGTTATTTTTGAGTGATAATATTTTATTAAAAGGTATAATCAAAAAAAGTTTATTTGTTGAATGTTCTTGTAGTTGAGTCTTCAAGAGCAAGGTGTTCCAAGATCCTTTAAAATAAAAAAAATAATGTAACAATTATAATGCCAATGAATTTATTAGAGATTATTAAAATTATTTAGAACCTGATTACAAATATAGCTTAGATTGATATTTAGAAAATATGAATGTTTATAGATATAATAGGTTTTTTAATGGGAGTGTGTGAAGCTTCGAAACTTCAACTTGGCCTCTAAACAAACATGAGCTTTGACTTTGCTTCTAAATAAACTTCTGGCTTCGAAGCTTTACCAATAAAAAATATTGACAGCTAAAATACTCAATTTATGTTCATTTACCACCATTCTGAGCTGTTTTATACATTAAAAATAATATTCATATGGAAAGAATCTTGAGTATTTGAATTGCATGTTGTGATAGTAAGTTTATCTATCGGTCTAAAACAAAATATTGCAAACAATTGTTTGAATATAACATTTTCTAAGCAATTTTAGTACATAAACTACTATAAATAACTACAATGTAATCAGGGTGTCCAGCGACCTGGAAAACCTAGAAAACTGAGAAAAGTCAGGGAATTTGCTTGGTCAGGGAAAAGTCATGGAAAAGTCAGGGAATTTGATCAAATTTCTGGAATTTTCACATAGTCACTAAAATAATATGCCTAAGCTACTTTCATTTACAATAAAATAACTGTCAAAAACTTTTTTTTTCACTGCGAATTTATTTTAGTACAGTTGTCAATCTTGAATAGACTAATCTCAATTCTACAAGTCAACATGGGATTTTCATCTAATCTTTCCACCCCTCTATCATGTGTCTTTACCCAAAGTTGAGTCATTAGGTCATTTGCCCGTGTAAGACGATCTTTTAATGTCTTAATGGATCTAACTCAAAGCTAACTTGGAACGCACGACCCAACGGCCCATTGCTTAAGGCTGATATCCTTTAGCCCCTTAATAGAGTGTTACCATTTCAAAATGTTATTAAATTAAGTTGAGATCTTGAGATCTTAATACAATAATGTTTATAGTATAGTGACTGGAAAAGTTGGAAATTGGCTCTGGAAAACCTGGAAAAGTCAGGGAATTTTAATATAAAATTTTGCTGGAAACCCTGGTAATATTTTTTCAAGCATAAAACAACTAAAAAATTTTACTTTGATTTGGCTTCGAGAATATTTCATATATTAGATTTGAGTTTGCTTCGAATTGTAGAAAGTGGACTTCGCACACCCCTATGTTTTTACACGAATTTGTAATACTGCACTGATTACTAAAGAGATAGTTCATTTCAACTTACAATCCATTGAAGGTTTAGTTCAAAAATCTCTCTTGATGAGAACAAACACCTTGTAGTTGACTATAATGTCCTCTTTTGGAATGTCATATGACTGACTCTTTGTGTCATGTTTCTCATAGAGAGTTAAAGAAAACATCCAGTTTTCTCCAGGAAGCTCTGATGGGTATCTGTCTGTGTTCACTAAATAATTTTTCATTTCATGGAACCCCTGTAAACCATAAAAAAATCACAATCAATTTGATAGAAACTCAACTTAAAATTACCTTTTATGTTTTCTGTTCCCCCCTCCTAGGTCTGTTGAACTACAGTTGTCCTATATCTTAGCTCATTTGAAAGAGAGTCGGCCTACTATTTTAAGGGTCCCAGGTTTGATCCCCGACATGGTCAAAAAGTACCATTGATGAATTAACAACCAACGGCTGGGTGTTGTTTGTTATGGATTTAAGTTAGATTATAAGTTGTGTGCTGATATGATCAGTCATTTCAAAAAGTGCAAGTTAAATACCTAAAATAAATGAATACATGAAAATAGTGTTTTTATAACTTAGTAATATTAATAATAATGGCGTGTCTGGACTATATTATTCTGTAGCTCAGTTTACGGAAAGATTAGCCAGTACTAATGTAATGAAGATCTTAAACCTAATCTAAGCCTAAATAACCAGACCCTGGTGACCATGATAATCTTCCCCTTTCGAGAAAAAATCAAGTACCTGCTGGGAATCAAATTCAGGAACTCTTAATTCAGGATCCAAGGGCTCTGACCACTATATCATGAGGCATGTTATTACTTAGTAAAATAAAATATTTAAATAGGAGCAAATCTTTAGCTTTTATTTTCATTGATGTACACCTCTAAAAAGCCATTTTAGTAAATTACCTAGGTTTCATTATTTATTAAGAGGTGTTTTAATTTTTAGGTGGACTGTACTTTAAATAATTCTAGATCTGCTTCGGTGGCCGCACAGTCTTAAGGTGCTACTCTTGCAATAGACTAGCCTGTTGAAGATGGAGAGATGGGGGTTCGATCCCAGTTGGGTGTACTGAAGGTGGTTTTTACTAAAATGTTTTCCACTATCCCTCCGCGCAAATCTTGGTACACTTACTCTACATTAAATCTTACTAATCCTTAATACATTAATTCAATCAGTACATAGGCGCACAACATTAATGGGTAGTAGGACAGTTTGAAAAAAATCAGACATACACTACCTATTTAATATTATTTTACTTATAAAAGCTGAATTATAATTGGATTTTTGGCTATTTTTAAATTGAATATGTTCAGAATTGTACCAGACAATAAATTCACAATACTCACTTTAGGTACAGGACACCCTAGTCCATTGTTAGTTAAGCTTTTCATATCTTCAACAACAAGCGTGTCACTGTCATAATAGTCACATAAATCCATATCCATAACATAGACACCTTTCTTGAACTGTGAATCCATGGATTCATAGCTCTCCACTTTTATCTTTAAAAATTAAAACAAGTATTATGTGATGAACATTTTTTTAAATACATACACAAAATAATTTGAATTCTATCTATAGTTATCAATTAACAATTTTTTGGATCCATCAAGGGTGCAAAAACTGAGCACATGATTTTTTGGAAGGCAATTTGATAACAGCATATAAGTGTACTATCTTGTAAATAATTTTCTCCCAATTTTACGAACAATAATTAACAATAAAACAAACATAATTTCATATATATATATATATTTATGTATATATATATATATATATATATAATATGTTTATGTATGTATATACGAGAAGGCCAGTCCAAATTGTAAAGTGGCCATACAAAACAATACACCAGTTTTACCTCGTTCTACATATATTTTAGATAAAGCTCCATAAAATGTCATTTAGCTTCAAAACTCAAGAGTTAACACTAAATGACTAAATCATTTCAGTATAAGGCTAATTAATACTTTTAAAAAAAGCAGACTGTAGCTAACTTACATACTAACTCCATGACAATAGGAACTCAAAAGCTTATTGCCGCAATTACAAAAGTACGCCACCTATCCCTATCTTGAGCTAATTCTCTCCAGTCCACCTCATTGCACTCTCTCTTTCTCAGGTCCATTCTGATGTTATCCTCCCATCAGCATCTAGGTTTTCCCATTGGGTTTGCCAATCAGCATCATAAACACAGATCTAGGCTCTAACTTAGCAAGTAAAAATGTTTTCAAAAGATCATGTTTTTAAGTGTTGAATAGTAAATTTTTTATTACCCAAGTTGATTTAGGATAATCTTTCAACAGGACGAATTCCCAATTTAAAGTTTTGGTTGTGTCGTTATATGACTCTAGTCCCACCCAATAGTATTCAAAGTAGTCTTTGTTGTATTCCACTTTTGAAACACTCGTAAATACAATATTGTATGAACGCTGAAAACAAAAAACAAACACACAATTTTTATCTATACATGTTTGGAATATTGTAAATACACTTATCTTTTGTCTAACAATTTGATTGAGATTAGCTTCATACATTAAGGGGTAACAATTTGTCTTCATGGTATAAGAATTGTGATATTGTACTCAAAAGCAACGGCTGCCTATTTTCTGTTTATTTTACTAAAAACACTCTCTAGTTTGTCATTTTTATCTTACTTTAAAGCCATTTAAGTTTAAGCTCCAAGCTAACCCAACAACTATTATTTATAATAAACCAAATTAAGATATTAAAGTATGAATAATTATGTTAGTCGAATAGCAAGATAGGAGGAAAAAATCTAAAAAAATCCATGTCTTGGAAAATAGATTATTTTATTTATTTTATCAGGCACTATTTAAAAAAATTAAAAATTATAATGGCAGTAATCATTTGACCTTCCATTCCTATTTCAATTTATAAGGTTCTGCTGGAAGTTTTCAGCCTTAAAACAAAAACACAAATGATTTGACAACACTTATAAGTGCTTTAGTTTCTTGGCCCCCAAACGAATCTCTTAAAAGGAATGAGCATATTGGTGTCTCTTTACATAAGTAACTTTTTAAGGAAACCCTAATTTTGCTCTTTTTTAATCTTTGTTCACTCCTATCCCTCTTTCGTGTATATTCTTACATCCATTACTGTTTCCAGTAGTGATGGACAGAATCGAATAATCATTCGATTCTTTGAAAAATAACCGAATGAATTGAAAGAATCATTCGAATGATTTTGAGAAGTAGTAAAGCGTTGATAATAATCTAATGTTAGCTAGCCTTTATTACTACTACTATTACTACTAGTCAAAAGTAGTTACTAATTGCTAGTTTGGCTTTGCGCTACTATCTTCTTCACCCTGCTGCCGGCTCTCCCAACACACATTCCTTTGTGTTTGCAGCTTATCAACACTTGTCTCTTATTTAGTTTCTTGTGCCAGTGTCAAAGACCCAAGTACAGCCACAGCAAAATACTATACATTGAACACATCAGTCACATAAGTAGCCCACCTCGCCATCAATAGAAATACTTTTGTGTAAAATTAATAATAAAATAAAGAACATAACTTAAGTTTACATTCGTGTTTAAAAGAGTCGAAATAGTTGACCCTATAATATTTCCTAAACATAAGAAACTAAAACCTTACAATCCTATTTATATATCATGTAAGTGATGAAATACTTTAGATTTGAATATCTGAATCAATTGATTATTTGCCAACTGGAAGCTTCACTTAAAATAAAAACCACACACTTTAGGCCTACTACTCGACATACAGCGATATAAGTTTTCTGTACAGTGATATTTTATTTACAGTTATAAGAATGCAAAATTATTTGAAAGAAAAAAATAAATGATAATATGATTTGAATGGACAATGTTTTATTAAATAAAAAAAACACTTGTCTATTTAAAGGAAATGTACATTTAAAATGAAACAATATATATAGTATAAATTATAATCCAGCAAAATAATCGAATCATTTTGTAATTTTCATACAAATTATTTTTGGCTGCTATTCGATTGTAAACTGTACAACCACTTAGACTTTGTATTACACAAGTCTTAGAATAATTCGAAAGCTTAAGGTCGATTATTGTGTAGCATTGGGGACAATTTAGTGGAAATGAAGACCTGTATAGAGAGAGCCTGGAAACATTCGAAATAATGATGTCGATTTTTCGCAGCACTCTGGCAAGGCAAGGGAGTAGTAAGATAATCAATCGACCAGCTCGTGTCAAGTCAGCTACTGTTTTAATTTAAATGATTTTGAAAGAATCGATTAAATCATTTATTCAGAGTAACCGGATGAATCAATTCTATTTATTCGATTCTGCCCATCACTCTTTTCCAGCCTGTGGCCTGGGTTAGTTTTTTTTATTAAAACCATATATTTTCCACTACTGGCTGGCTAGGCCTGTCGTAGCATCATATACCTTATAATCTAACTTAAGACTAGAACAGACACAACATCCAGTCCCAGGCTGTTAATTTATCAATGTGAAAAGGTTAACCCATAATATTTCACCAATGATAAATTTTTCGGCCATGCCGGAAGTCGAACCCGGACTCCTAGCTCAGTAGGCAAACACGCTACCGACTGAGCCAAGGTGTCAGATTTTTTCCTGTGAATCTCTTCCAAATACAATTTTATATAAATAAGAGGCTGAAGTAGTTGCAACAAAATAACTTTAGTGTGAATAGAGCAAAACATTTATGTACATTCAATTTAGCCTGAATGGTTGCAGTCTGACCTTGACTGACTACACTATGGCCCTATCTGATAAGCTACAAAATAGTGGAACCAAATAAATGAAGCTCGCTGCTGTCAAAGTAAACATAATGTACATTCTGTGTACCCAAAGAGGTAACAAGCTAACTTTGCAAATTTATACTTTGGCATAGATTACAAGATAGATTCATAGGGCTGTTGCGTATATGATGGGTTCATAGGACGGTATTCAAGAACGTAGTGAGTGGAATACTTGATTTGCTTGCTAAGTGCAGTGCAGATTAACTGTCCAAGAAGTGATGTCTTAACTTGAGTGTCACAGTATTGCAGTCACAAGCACACAACTGCGACACTACTGGTTCACTTACATTAAAAAAAAACTAATCCATTCACACTACTGTGACACCAAGATTATTATTATTAATAATATTATTATTATTATTATTATTATTATTTAGAACCGCGTCTTACTACCCGTTCGGGTTATACACTTAAATACTAAATAACGCTAATGGATTAGAAATTGGGAGGGTTGAATTTTAGAGGAAGTGAACCCGCATTTGCGTGAAGGGAGAGTGGAAAACCATTTTAGGAAAAACCACCCCCAGTTCACCCGACCGAGATTCGAACCTCGATCTCCCCGTCCTCGGCGGTCGAGCTAAACACGACTAGCGCGTTAGCCAACTATGCCACCGAGGCGGGTGACACCAAGATGTCACTGACACTACTGGCCCACTCAACTTCATTCTTGCATACCAGCCATAGTGTAATCTGTCAAGGAAAGACTGCTACCTTTTAAGATAGACAAAGTTTTACATGTAATGAACTTTAAAGAGTTTCTAATAAATTTTGTTGTACATTTTATATTTTAATGACCTTTGATGATGTTTCTTAATTAACAATTTACTATATTTTTCTATTTGCTATAAAAATTATGGTCTAGTGGTCAGAGTTCCTGGCTACAGATTCCGAGGTCCCGGGTTCGATTCCCGGCGCTTCCAGATCTTTCTGTGAAGCTGTGAGTCTGGAATGGGGTCAACTCAGCCTTGCGAGGACAAATGAATAACTACTTTAATTAAGAAGTAGAAGCTCCGGTCTATAACACTGTGATTTATGGCCAGAAGTTTCACTGTGCTGACCACATGACACCCCCTATCAGTAAATTTAGGCACTATCTTCACCAACATTCAGCGGCCGCTCAATCAGTATTTTTCATTTACTCAAATTGGGTATTTATGTAAGTATTTAAGAGATTGGTCAGATCCACTTTTATATAAATCCAAACCTTCATTTTACCTACGAATCTTGAATTTGAATCTTAGAAAATATAATTATAAGCGGTTAGCTTTACCACATTAACTCTTTAGGTTGCTATAGAAAACAAAAATAACTAAATGTTCAAATTTTTATATTCCTACATTATAGCAACAGCTCTAAAATGAACTCCAATTTAATTTAAATCCTTAATGATTTGCAGTATTCGAGCATTTGGAAGTCTCATTTTTATAGTATTTTTATTACTATCGCTTGATGGTCAAAAATATCTCAGTACTACCTTATTCATATATGTACTTACTTTCGGTTGCTGAGCTAAAGCCGATTCTGAAATTATTAAAATGGACAAAAGTAAAAAAATCATTTTTATGTATTTTACTCTTGCTTTTAACAAAGATGAAAGTCAACTATGATAGTTATGAAAGTTTGTCAAGTTTATATACAAACATAATTTAACAACAAAAAATTTGATAAATAATGTGCGGATGTAAGCGTTTTGCTTATTCTTTGGTGTCACACACAGGATAATGTAGGAAGGTCTCATTTGCATCCGTGTGAAAGTAAATTATTTTTCAGATAAAAATCAATATTTTAATATGTCCATACTAATGACGCACATGATTTTTATCATGTGATTCTTTATAAATTTAATAAATTACATTGTTTTAATGTTCTAGTTTCTTTTATGATATATTGTTAAAAGAATCATTTAAGGAGTTAGACTATTTATTTTAGCTTTGATTTGTTAAAATCTTACTTTGTGTTTCTTTGGGATGGAAGATTTATCCTCTTTGACATATTCTTGCTCAGCTGGGATTTAGCTTGTGTGATGTGCTGTAATCTTTCAGCATCATATTTGTCAGTGTCAACTTCCTGTCTTGTCAAAATAAGTGTTAAAATAATATTATCTGGTATGATATGATGTACATGGAGCTAAATATATCCCTTGTGCTTAATGTACCATTACTAAGTAATATTTAATGACAAGGATGAATTTGATCTGATTTTAAAATGTATAGTGTTAGTTAAATAAAAAAAAATCCATGAGGTCAGCCCGCAATCGAGCCATACTGATCGAACCTCTGCTGCCTGATAGTGTAAACTTTTAGAAATAGAGGTTGTAATGTGGTGGACACAATGAACCCTCCAGTTGTAAATTTGTTTTTTAGACCGGAGCTGCTACTTTTTTTTTTATTCTAAGTAGCTTCTCATTTGTCCTCACGAGGCCGAGTATACCCCGTTCCAGACCAGCTGCTTCATAGAAAAGTCTGAGAACGCTAGGGATCGAACCCAGGATCTCTGGATCTATAGTCAGGAACTCTGATCACTAAACCACATAAGTGGTATATTTATAAATTGTGTAACCTAAACTCTGCCAACTAGTAACTTGCAGGTGATATTTTGTTTCCCAGACAATATTTTCCATTGGACATAGGACATAGGGCATTTAGGTAACACGCACGTAATCTAGCTTTCAAAATCAACCATATTTTCTCTTGAACACATTTTTTGGCGCAGACATCCAAAAAAAAAAATCAAGTTTTCATTCCGGTAAACTTGTTGGTACCAGCGCTGATACACACATTTATTGATGACTCAGATCAGCGCCCATCAGCGGTGGTAGTCGGCATGCAGGATACCTGCCTTATTTCGCTACATGTCTTAACACAGGCCTGTGCTGCGCTGACCTTCACCTCAATGCGCATACTACCATTTATAAACACAAGTTACAAA
Organism: Timema genevievae; assembly: GCA_902155825.1. Classification (NCBI taxonomy): domain Eukaryota; kingdom Metazoa; phylum Arthropoda; class Insecta; order Phasmatodea; family Timematidae; genus Timema; species Timema genevievae. Next base: position 33,511 of record CABFWO010000350.1, on the reverse strand, counting down.
AACCTGTGCTGCTCTGTGTTTTGTTTCCTGAGTTAACTGTACCTCAATGTGCGCCTGGTCTAAGACCTATTAGTGCTCATTATATTAAGATTAATATGTTTAGATATAAAAATAAAATGTTTGTATTTGTGGAAGTATTTAATGTTAGTTTTAATTACAATGTGTGTTTGAATCTGATTTTTTCTAGATTGGTTTACAAACGCAATGTTAAAATCCACCGTCGCCATGCGGGCACACGCAACCCCATCAAAGCTCTTGCATCTCGTACTGATATCCAGGATGAATACATGGAAATACAGACTGGTTTGGCAGAGAAGGAGCTCAGGAGAATTCAGGTTGAGAAATGTAAGTATAGGATGGGCTTAAACATATATTAAAGAGAGGAGTTTCGTGTATTCCTAATTTTAATAAGAGTACAGACAACACTCTCGTTACTGATAATATTTATACATTGTTTTAGTCTTCAGGGCAGAGAAAAAATTGAAAACTTAAAATAAAAAAAATCTTTCTTTCTTAAAATTTATATTATTTGTTTGGTTATAAAATGAGTTTGTTTTTGCCTTTGAACACACACCAATAACATTGTTATTATGATTATAAACATAAGTTTCTAGACGTATATTTGAATTTGAACTATCAAGCTTGTATCATGATTATGGTCATTTTATTTTTCACCACAAACATTATTACTCTAGAGACACGCATCATATTTATGGAAAATGACAAACCATTGAGTGGTAGACACAGAGTTGGAAAAAATACAAAATAACTAACACAATAAATGAGTTAACAATATGTTAGGGGTGAGTGAAGGTTACTTTTTACTTATGAAGGTAATTAAAAAATAAGATTTTTTGCTTTCACATAATAAAAACTTATATTGAGTTTAAATTATTCGCCAAGTGCAGCTAGATAAAAAGAAAAGTTTACAGAACAAGTACAGTTTAATTTTATGATGGCATAACTGAATCAATATATGCTTTTGTATAAGTGTCATTTAATCACTAGATTGTTTTAAAATACTGTTTAGTAGCTGTTCTAAAGATATTTTGAAATATGTAAAAATTAGTATATTTCAAATCTCATCATATTGGTTTTACTCTCCCTTAAAAATGTTTCGAAGGTGCAAAGATAATTGTGGGTATTGAAGGTAAAACGAAAGTGATTTAATCTTAGACATAAATTTCGAAGCTTCGCACAACCTTACAAAGTGTTATGGGCTAGTGAGTAAATTTTTATATTGATTATGATTAGGAGGCGAATTCATTGGCACCAAAAATGTTAGAAATATATCAGCAAATAGGCACTAAAAACATTGAATTTAGACACCAGAATAGGCACTTAAGGGGGGAGGGGGGAAAAGCACACTTTAGACCATGTAAAATTGATTTTTCTACCTACTATTATACTACCTACAGCCAATTCACATTGCTATTATTTTTTTAGCACCATGTCTCACTACTCATTCGGGTTGCACCTAAATGTTGTACTAATGCTATGTTATGCTAATATGTTAGGGGTTAGGAAGGTAGAATTTAAAGGTATTGTATATGCACTTGTGTGGAGGTAAAGTGAAAACCCATTAGTAAAAAACATCTAAATTACGCCAGACTAAGATTCGAATCTAGATCTCCCCTAAGCAGTCCAGTATACTGTGAGAATGATGCCTTAGCCCATTCGACCACTGAAGCAGATCATATACTGTTAATCAATAGATAATTTTCTAAATGTTCAATAGTGAAATGGGTTATATTTTCGGATATAATTTTTTTTTATATAACTTGAAAAGCAGAATTTAACTTGTCATGCTATCAAGGGACCAAATTTTCAGTTTCCTGAAGAAATTAAACTTTTCTCCTGCAACGGCAGGCCGTTTCCTTCCAAGATGTCTGCCACTGCTGCCATTGTCCTCCACCCAATTTATGCTCATTGAAAGCTATTTAACAAATGTGTCTATTTTCAAACCTACTCCAAACAAAGATGCCATAACTTAAAATTTCTAAGAAACTGGACTCTGATTTTCAGCAGAAAATCTATATCATATGAAAAAGAAAAGGACCAAAACCGAAATAGACACTATAAAATTAACATTTTGTACTCGTATTAACATGAAATGCCTATGTTTTACATTAAAGGAAAATAAAAGGAAAATAGGCAAAATTTGGTCCCAATGATGATTCAGAAATGTGCATATATTCCACATATTTAATATTTTTCTTTGTGTTTATCCTGATAGTGTCAAAGAACTGCAATTTTGCTGTGGAAGCACTAGCCGGGCTTGCCAGCAAGGAAGACTTCACAGCGGTGGCATTGAAGAAGGCGTCGCCCAGTTCAGCGATCATGTTGCCTTACAAGGATGTGATGTTGCTACATGTGAAGGGTCGGCGCCATGTTCAGACACGGCTGGTGGAACCATCGGTTGCCAGCGTCAACCGTGGGGACAGCTATGTGCTGGTGGCTCCCGGCCAAGTTTACCATTGGGTCGGCAAGTACTCCAATGTTATTGAGCGGTCCCGCGGGGCAGAGGTTGCCCTTCATATCCAGCAGAAGAAGGATCTCGGGTGCTCAGGAGCTAGTAGCGTTATAACTCTTGGTGAAGAGAAGACTGCCGGGTTCAACTCCTCTCACTCTGCCAACTTCTGGAGGCTTCTTGGAGGAGATGAGTCGAGTAAAGGTCAGTTTTGCTGTGGATCACTTAACACCATTATTATGTGAACAGTTCATTGTGGTTGATGATTATCACTGTGGACTTAGAGATTTATGGTTCTAGGATTATGAAAACAGCTTATCGCTCCAGTAAGTGACACTGATGAATTCCCAAGCTTTGCACCACCTTGAAGTTAGCTATATGGGTTGAGTTAATGGTTCCAGTGGACCCCAATCAATAGATCTAAAAAGGCTGACGGATAAACTATGGTACAGCCATCTATGTCAGGAAGGGGACAGTGGCAGACTCTCTAGCGCAACACACTAGCTGATAATAGCGAGAACTGGTTCTCAAGTCTAACTGGTCAGGCTACATCCAATGAAACCTCACTCTGGGCAATTTAGGGAAACAATACCTGATAAGTTCTACGTCAAAGTACCCAACTTCCTCCATAGGGCTGAGCACTATACACAAGGAGAGGAATTCCTTCAGCTCCTGGAACCAGGTTGAGTGATAATGTCTTCCTTTACTACTTGAGAGGTTCATTTTATTAGTAAATTTAACACAACAGCTTGATCTGAGGATGTCTAGTGAACCAAAGTAGTTCAATTTTAGAAGATTGGGGCTTAAAGTTGGAAGGTCTTTGGTTCATTGTTTTTATATTAGCAATTTGTAAACTAAACAGTGTTTATTCTATTGATTTTGGTGATACAATTTTAATGTTTAGTAACTTTTAACTTAAATAATTTGTTAAGATCCTTAAGCCTGGCCCAAGGGGGACTAGTGGTACTGGTCCAGGGATTTCTAGGGAACTGGGCTTTGGGCTCAGATTCTAAAAATTTAAAATAATCCAGAAGATTAAATTTAAATAAAATTTAAGTGACAAGCAACAAAATCAAATGCCTATCCTTACCATGAATAATTGTATTGGTGTTTCCTGAATAGGAACTTGACAGCATATACCAAGAAATCATGTTATTGTTCTCAGTAGTTCTACTCTTAACTCAGCCTCAACTCACTGACAAACCAGTCTTATGATTTTATCTAAACTGATCCTAACTTTATTTGAAACCATATTTCACAATTATAACAATAGTTCAATACAGTCTTGCCCTTACCATCAAAGTGTTTTGGAAGTTTTAGCAGAGTTATATTATTGATGAATATTGAATAGGTATAGTAACTAAACGCTATGATCATCAAATGTTTCCAGCCTGTGGCTGGCTCAGTTTAGTAAAATGCCTCCATCTTCCTCTACCCTTCCACCACTCTTCCTCCTATAATTTCTTCCATTCTTCTCCTCTCACTTGAACAATTTCTGTTATCTACTCCTCCTAATTTCTTTCTTAGCCTCCCTTGGGGTCTTTTTCCCACATACTTCATTTCCACCATTTTCTTCAGCGTTCTTTCTTTTTCCATCCTCATTACATGCCTATAACATCTCAATCTTGCTTCCTCTGCTATCTTATGCACTCCCTATACCACAACTCTTCCCCGGATAACTTCATTCCTAAACGCTAACATTTTTTTGCCAAAATATATCTATTATAAACAGTCATTCTTTCAGTTAAGTGTTAAATTTATTGCCTGGGTTTGGGTTATTGAGTTTTCCTATAATTATGTTGGGTCTGAACTCTAAACCACCAACAAGTTCCAAACACATTCCAATACAAAGTTTTGAATTTTGATTTTTTTTTTAACCTTGAATTAGATGTTTACTCAAATCCTTGAGTCTCAAATATCCCATCCCTAGTATATAATATTGATCCTGTACTGTACTTCTTTTACATTCCCTCAGTTATTTTTTATTTCTCTCTTTTAGGATATGGCATTTTTTCATATTCGCTATGGAAAGAGACAAGATAATGGTTTGATGGTAACAAAGGGCATCGATAGAAAGTGTTCCTTATATCAGGGCATTCTGTGTTTATCACTTTTATCTTTTTATACCATTTTCTCGTACCATCTTCCAAATATTCATTAAACATTCGAGAACAATTTTTCTTCTATACTGTTTGTCAATCCATCAACCAAACAAAATTATTTTATATTTTTAAATTATATATTAATTTCAAATGTTGTATTTTTGAAACTTTTAAGTTAATGAATGCATTTGACATAAATGTAATTTAACAGCGGTGGAAGCAGGACATCCCGACGAAGATGAGTTGTATGAGTCTTGCCTCATTGACACCAACATGGTGTTCGAGGTGGTAAACGATGAATTGGTGCCTGTGGAGGAATATTGGGGGACCATCCCTAAGATCAAGATGCTGGACCCTAGCAAGGTAGGTCATGATTTGTAATGTTTTTGAAATGTTTATTCCTAATGGCTTTATTATTGATTTTTACATCATATTCCTTCTTGCTTCCTCAATACAGGCTTATGTCTTTAGCTTCCTGTATTTTTTTAGCGCGGTGCATCACAAATGTCCTGCATTTACTAGAATTTAGAATGTTGATGTGCTAGACAGCTGTGTCCGGTTAGAATCCTAAATTTGGTGACTCCTTTTCGACTTGGGCATGGAAATCTCTGCTGTTAGTTTCTATTTTGTTTCAATTATGGGTGTGAGTTTCTACTTTGTTTCAACTATGGGTGTGAGTTTCTACTTTGTTTCAACTATGGGTATGAGTTTCTACTTTGTTTCAACTATGGGTGTGCAAAGTCCACTTTTTTTTAATTCTAAGTGAACTCCAATAAAATATATTAAATATTCTTGAAGCCGAATCAATGTTATAATATTTTCTGCTAGTGTTTTTATGATTGAAAAAATATTATAATTTGGTTATTAGATATAATTTTATACCCTAAAAATACTTGGGATTGTTTTATTGTAAAATTATTTGTAATAGTTTGTTTTATTATGATAAATTAAGAAATTATCACAACTTACAAGTCAATTGTTTTTTTCTATATGAAGATTAATCTGAATTTATTTAATAATTTAGAATGGGATTTATTGATCATAAAATTAGTATTTAAGTTGTTGAAATTTTTATTGGAAAAGTTTTGTAAATGTCAAAGCCATGATTCTTTTTGAAGTGAAGTTGAAGTTGACATTTGTTATGAAGTGAAGTCGAAGTTGACATTTGTTATGAAGTGAAGTCGAAGTTGACATTTGTTTTTAAGCGAAGTCAAAGTTGACATTTGTTTCTAAGCGAAGTCAAAGTTGACATTTGTTTCTAAGCGAAGTCAAAGTTGACATTTGTTTCTAAGCGAAGTCAAAGTTGACATTTGTTTCTAAGCGAAGTCAAAGTTGACATTTGTTTCTAAGCGAAGTCAAAGTTGACATTTGTTTCTAAGCGAAGTCAAAGTTGACATTTGTTTCTAAGCGAAGTCAAAGTTGACATTTGTTTCTAAGCGAAGTCAAAGTTGACATTTGTTTCTAAGCGAAGTCAAAGTTGACATTTGTTTCTAAGCGAAGTCAAAGTTGACATTTGTTTCTAAGCGAAGTCAAAGTTGACATTTGTTTCTAAGCGAAGTCAAAGTTGACATTTGTTTCTAAGCGAAGTCAAAGTTGACATTTGTTTCTAAGCGAAGTCAAAGTTGACATTTGTTTCTAAGCGAAGTCAAAGTTGACATTTGTTTCTAAGCGAAGTCAAAGTTGACATTTGTTTCTAAGCGAAGTCAAAGTTGACATTTGTTTCTAAGCGAAGTCAAAGTTGACATTTGTTTCTAAGCGAAGTCAAAGTTGACATTTGTTTCTAAGCGAAGTCAAAGTTGACATTTGTTTCTAAGCGAAGTCAAAGTTGACATTTGTTTCTAAGCGAAGTCAAAGTTGACATTTGTTTCTAAGCGAAGTCAAAGTTGACATTTGTTTCTAAGCGAAGTCAAAGTTGACATTTGTTTCTAAGCGAAGTCAAAGTTGACATTTGTTTCTAAGCGAAGTCAAAGTTGACATTTGTTTCTAAGCGAAGTCAAAGTTGACATTTGTTTCTAAGCGAAGTCAAAGTTGACATTTGTTTCTAAGCGAAGTCAAAGTTGACATTTGTTTCTAAGCGAAGTCAAAGTTGACATTTGTTTCTAAGCAAAGTCAAAGTTGACATTTGTTTCTAAGCAAAGTCAAAGTTGACATTTGTTTCTAAGCAAAGTCAAAGTTGACATTTGTTTCTAAGCAAAGTCAAAGTTGACATTTGTTTCTAAGCAAAGTCAAAGTTGACATTTGTTTCTAAGCAAAGTCAAAGTTGACATTTGTTTCTAAGCAAAGTCAAAGTTGACATCTGTTTCTAAGCAAAGTCAAAGTTGACATCTGTTTTGAAGCAAAGTCAAAGTTGACATCTGTTTCGAAGCAAAGTCAAAGTTTCGAATCTTCACACACACTTTCTAGTTCCAACTTTCTTTTTTATTTCTGTTCTTTTCTTCTTCCAGAAAAACCTGATCTAATTGGCTTTTTTATGGGTTATACTTTTTAAAATAGATACACATACATTAACAAAAAAATATTAGTAATAAATTACTACCTTAAATGGTTTGAAAAGAGTATTAATATATTAAATATATTTATTGTAGATAAATCTGATTCTTATAAAATATAAGAGTAAGAAGTTAATTTTCCCACATGGCTATGATCTACTCTCAATATTGTTCATATTAAGTGATATGGTAAATTAAGTGGAATGATAAAGTAAATGGTCTGGAGTCAGCTTATTAGATTTTTCTTATTAGATTGGTCTAGACCACCACTAAGCATTGTGCGTGATAGTTTTATAAAATATAATATTAAAGGTTTAGGAATATTGATGTTTAATTATTTTTATCTTAAATTTGAAATTTATTGAGCTCTGAAAAATCTTTAATTTCTTTTATTTATTTTAGCTAGTAAACTATTAAAGCTGTCTTAGAGATTAAGTTTACTACTTCCTCAACTACATTCCTAAAAAATTAGTTTTTGTTAGCTAGGTATCTCAAGTGAACTTTTCATAACAAAATTTATGGTACCAGGAGAGTTTTTTCACTAAGGTAAAATGTCTTAAGATTACTAATAAATAAAGCTCAATCTTCACTGGATGGAATTACAGAAAGCCTGGTGTCCGAATTCCAACAAGTGACAGTTTAATTTTTTTCACACTATGGATCCCCTCCTATGGCAAATGATGTTTTTTTTTTAATAAACTATATCATCATTATTCTACCTTGGATTAGATAAATTAAATCTCTGGTGGTGCAATTGAGTTTTTTTTTTTAATTTCGTTACAACTGTTTTTTCAGAAATACCTACATGAAAGTTGTTTTCTTGTATTTCTGAGGTATTTAACTCAAAGGATTATCCATTTTGAAAAGTTTGTCTTAAAAATTATTTTGACAATCAGTTTACACTTAATAAACTACTTGCTAATATATTGTTGTGGAAGTCTTAATGTTCCAACCTTGAGTATAGACTTGATTTGAAACATAAGTGTGCTAGGGGCTTTCACAAAGGTTCTCAAAGGATTACAATCTATATTTGTCTGTAGATCCTGGTGTTCGATTACGGCTCAGAGCTGTATGTATGGTCGGGTAAGACTGCCCCTCTGGGCCAACGGCGGGTGGCTAAACGACTGGCCCAAGAATTGTGGGAAGATGGTTACGACTACTCTGATTGTGACGTGTGCCCCTTGAGCGTGACTGAGTTATTGGGTGCTAACCGCACAGGATCCACTGTGTCCAAGCAGAGCTCGACACGGCCGCCCTGGGCCCTGCTCGCTAAGGTTACCCAGCACATGGAGACCATACTTTTCAGAGAGAAATTCCTGGACTGGCCAGATTTCACCAGAGTCATTCGTATCAAGGGCTGTGATGATGAGGACAAACAGGTGAGAGGATACCTAACTAAAGTAACTAGTCCGTCACTTTGTTTGAAAACCCAGGTAATACTTATATTAACTTGGGGCTTCATAAATTTAGGATTAAGGCCAACAGGGCCATCACTTTTTCTACTGTTCATACCAGGATTACGATCAATTTAACTTTCATGTAACCATCTTTATTGGCCGTGTAATCTAATACACTGCCACTCGCAATAGACTAGACTTTCGATGATGGGGAGATCTAGGTTCGAATCCCAGCTGGGTGTACTGAGGATGGCTTTTCCTATATGATTTTCCACACTCCCGCCATGCAAATGGTGGTACACTTCCTAATAATTCTACCTTCCTCATCATTAACACATAAGCATAATTAGTACATATGTGTAACCTGTAGCGAGCGAGACCATGCTCGGGCCAGCCCTAAACAGACATCAGGCTTGGGCCACCCCTCATTGCAAGGGGGTGGGAGACATTCCAACGGGCCGAGTGTAGGGATAAACTGGACAGGTGTGACAAGAGAGACAGTCGAGCAATGGGACTGAGTGTGTCAACATTAAAGAGCGTGTTTTCACACTGTAATGGACTTGTGCGACCGACTCAAGACATGTGTATGTAGTAAGTAAGAACCGTAACAAACCCAATGGGTAGTAAAACTCGGTGATAGCAAAAGGAAAAAAAGAAGTTTGTTGTTTAAGTACTTATAAAAAAATATGATAATTAATTTAATAAAAATGTAAACAATAGACTTTCCAAAATGTGTTTGTTTTTTACAGACTGATGCCGGTATGGACCTAAAACCATGTGATGCAAAACTCATGTTGGAGCCAAATCTCACCGAGCCTGATATGGAGCTCGAGGGCAACCATTTGGGGCGAGGAACCAAATATTTTGATGAAGAGGTATACCTCAGTTTTAGCTTCTGTGGTGCTGACTGACAGCTCACAGCTGACTTCTGACGGCTTTAAAAAGCTACCAGACCAAATTATGTATCCCTACGCCGAACCATATGATCTGCAAAAAACATGTCTTTAGCAGTTGTCACTTCTGACAGTCAAAATTTAGGTATATACCTAACTGTTGACTGTCAGAAGTCAGCTGTGAACTGTCAGTCAGCACCACAGAAGCTAAAACTGAGGTATAAGCATTCTCTTGATCCCAAGTGTATTTACGGTTAAAATCTGATTCTGTGGCTACTATGTTTTCTTATTGAATAGGTAATCATAATCATCATCATCATCATCATCATCATGAACACTTTCCAGACACTGGCCTGGTCTGTTTGGAACATAAGCCTCTCCAACATATCCTTTCTCCCCCACCACCTCTCTTCCTCCACCATGATCCAATCTTCTCTTCTAGGCCTGCTGTCCCCCACTTCATTAACCAGCATTTTCTTTTATATCTTCTTCTCCTTCATTCTCCTCACATGACCATACCACCTTAGTCCTGTCTTCTCTATCCTGTCCTGCCTGGCTCCTCCTTAACTATTTCTCTCGCCCTTTCATTTTTCAATCCATCCAGTCACTCCTATAGTACTTCTCAGAAATTTCATTTCACATGTTTGAATTCTGTTTCCATCTCGCCCCTACATTACAAAAATAAATGTAATTTTTACTTTGCCTCTCAGCTTTTTAATATAACTTTAAAACGGCCCATTCAAAGTTAATACGTGAAATTCTAAGATTTATACGCACTCATAGTTAGTGGTATGCACTCAAATTCTCTACACTCTGGGGGAAAGGGGTTTGGATTTAATTTACTCCTTTAATTAAGCCTGTGTGAACCTTTGAAATTTTAAATCTTGATTTGAATCTTACCAAGACTCAAGATTCTATTCGAAGTTTCAAATCTTAATATTGGAAAGATTTGGAATCCAAATTTGATTCTAAACACATTCTTGATTTGAATTCACTGGGTTAAGTTCAAAATTAGAATCTGTAATTCATAGAATCACGTGAGGGAGAAATGTTTGTGACAGTGTTGTATTTTTAAAAAACTGGTGTGATCTTTATTTTATGTTTCACATTTTGAGGTCAGGTCTATTGATTACATTATTTTTTTATTGAGCCTAAAATGTTTTTGAAGGGGCTATACATTTTTTTTAACATATTATTGAACTGGATTAAAAAACTTAGCAGTTGGCATAATGTAATATAAGACTAACATTCAATTTGAAACTCTTTCCAAGTAAGTATAAAATATATTATTTGATTTTAACTTATTTTATATAAAATATTCGATTCAAGTTTTTATAAGAATTAGATTTGATTTGAAAAAAGAAACTTACTATTAGATTTGATTTGAATCAGACTATAATTTTGTTTAGTCATGAGACTCGATTTAATTGGAGTTAGCCAAGATTCGAAAGAGAACATCTTTGATTTGCAAAGGCTTACCTTCAATAAATAGTCAAACTTCTTTAAAATAATTTATTTGCAGAAGTAAATATGATTATTGATGGCTAATTTTTTGAACATTATTGAATTGCATTGTGGATTAAAACTAAGATAAAAATTTGTTTGCTCCATTTATAGCATTTTGAGCAGGACAAAAATTTGCTTCCTTGCACAGTTGATCATATTTTGCTCATACTAATCATGTTCTTACTGTAGCTATGACTCTTAGAAATTTTAAACATCCATGTAATAAGAGTTAAATGAAAGAGACGCCCAATAAATCTATAAATCTCGCTAATATATATATATTTTATTTTATTTTAGACTCATCGTCATTATGAGATCACAACCCAGAGTGTGACTATGTGGCACATTCTTGAGTTTGAGTACACACAACTCCCCCAAATCTCCCTTGGGCAGTTCCACAGTGGGGACAGCTACGTTGTCCGCTGGCGCTACGTAGTCACTGTCACAGGTGATTACATTTGACGCAACTTATATCATATTTACGGGTATTTCGCCACATTGCTTTTTAAGTAGAGACAGGAAGTGTGAATCTCTTGAATCCAGTGGTATTTGAGAGATTCAATTTTCACAAAAGAAAAATTAAAAAAAATATCTTAAATAAAATAATGAAGAATTTCGCTATAGCTATTTCAAGAGATACTATGTAAAAAGAGATATATAGATTTGTGTGGTTGAAAGTGTGATAATATTAATTCACATAAAAAGTGTTAAGTTTGTTGTTTAATATTTAATAGACATGACAAACAAAATAGCATTTTGTGAGTGACACTAAGCCTAAGCTACAGCTTTTTTATAATTCAATTTTAAATATTTTCACTTTAACTTAATTTGTAAAATTTTAAAGATTCAAACAAGGATAAAAGATTCATACTAAAGATAAGGATCAGACACCTTAATTCGGTCGGTAGTGTGTATGTCTAATGAGTTAAAGGCCCAGAGTTTGATTCCTGTCATGGCCGAAAACTTTATCATTGGCGAAATGTAGGTTTACTCTTTCACAATGATGAATTGACGGCTGGGGACTGGATGTTGTGCCTTTCCTTGTCTTAAGTTAGATAATAAGGCATATGAAGCTACGACAGGTTTAGCCAGCCAGTAGTGGAAAATATATGGCTTGAATAAAAAACTGACCCAGCCCACAGGCTGGAAACAGTAATAAATATTTTTTTTAAATTGACAAGTATAAGATCTGACCAATCTCTATTTTTAAACTTTAAACATTTGTTGTGATGTTAAAAGAATTCAAAGGACCCTCATATTTTACAGAGTATTTTATAGTAAAACAATTTTGAGAACCATGGGCTCTCTTTAAAAAACATTGAGATTTGATTGTAGTCCATGTATTGAGTTATGTTACAAATGATGGAACATGCCTTTCTTTTTAGAATGTAATGTTGCTAAAATGTTAAAAATGTAAGTTCAATCATTATTAATTGTGCATTCATTATGAAGAAAACAGTACAGTGTAGTGGTATCACTTTAAAGAAGCGCTCATTACCATGGAAGATTGGAGTTGTATAGTGATATTAATTAGCTTTGATGGGCCTATACCATTTAATTAAATATTTAGGTAATTCGCTTAAATAATTAGAAAATACAGCCTTAGGCTCTAACTATATGCATTTAATAAATGCATGCCCTAATAGACACAAATGTTTTGTTTAGTGTTACATTTGCTTAAATAAAGTGAGATTAATGATCATTAGAATCTTAAACTCTACTCAGATTGAACTCGGAGACTTTGCTGGCCAACTTTATATCACTTGAAGGAAAAGAATTCTTCCAAATTACATCTGTAAAAAAAAATTGAGTTTGTTGGTCAATCTGAAGCCTTGCTCTCGACCTCATTTCTTACTTTTAGGCCTATATTTGGTTTTATAAATTATTGGATTACTCAGTCTTTCAGTTTATTTACTGGCCCTCATTTTTCACCTCCTCTCCTTCCTTTTAAATGTGGCTATTATAAAATTAGGTATCCTACCTAAAGTGTTTATTACAGTTTATTCAGAGTGAGTGATGTAAGTTTTTTTTAAGGTCGCGAGTTAAATGGTCAACCATCCCGCCACTCGGCAGTCGGTCGGGATCGCTGCGCGTATTTCTGTTGGCAAGGCTCGGACGCATCTCTCAATGAGCAGGGTGCTGCCGCTCTTTTGACAGTAGAACTGGATGAAGAGTTGGGACCCCAAGTCAGGGTAGTTCAAGGTGCAGAGCACCCTGTATTCCTCCACCTGTTCCAGGGATCCATGGTAATACACAGTGGAAAGAGGGAGGGAAGCGACCCCTACCAAAGGAAAGGTACTCGGAGGAACAGTATGGTTTTAGTGTCTTGTATTTAATATGTCATAATTTGTTTGAAAAAAAAATAGATTTCACTAAGTTGACTAGGACTACAGTAGGGATTATTTGTTAAATATTCTTTTTTACTCGAAACTCTTCATTATATCTATATATTAATACTAACTACACAATAATGGAAAATGATAAACTTATTAGGGGGAAAAATTTTGTGAGGAAAGATCACGCAGGTAAAGAGGAAAAAAATGTGAGAAAAATTCAATACAAAAATGTATTTACTTCCTTTATTCTGTCTTGTAGAGAAAAAAAGGTCACAAACATGTATAAAGTTATTTATTTCACCATTATCGCCTTTATTAAACAAAGAGCAGAAAAAAAGTGTTTGTAATGTTTCTTAGCGTATCTCCCAATTAGGTAGTAAAAAAAAGTAGGGCTGGGCCGATGCCGATTATTAATCCGATCATCGGCCGATTATCGCATAACTGGCGATTCCGATGATCGGTGTTTGAATCTCCGATTATTTATGCCGATTATTCAAAATGTGTGGGTATATTTTAAGTCCTAAAAAAATTATATTTTATGTCCTAAAAAAATAATATTTTATCTCTGCTCTCTCGTATGTGATCTTTGAATAATTAGCTTGTTCTTAGCGACTTAGGTTTGAAATAAACAGCACATCCAACATTCCAAACAAAATATATCAAAATAAATATATTTACCATAGGTCTTTTTCCAATTTATGCACGTTATTAGAAATAAAAATACTCACAAGTAACAAATCTAATAATCATAAAATAAAATATTAGCAGATTGGTGTTGTTTTATTTCGATTTGTTAAAGATGCCCAAAAAATGAAACATCGGACGTAATAATCTCGCACATGCGCACATTTTGTTTTAAATGGAAACCGTTTTTCTTTTAATGCAAGTACAAAACTTTCCATTGGCAGGGAATTTGTTTCGCTCATATTTCAATATGAATTTAATTAATATATATTAATATTTAAATTTTACATTTTCTTTAATAGTTAAAAGTAAATTAAAATAAGTTTTAAAGTATTTCTTAAAAAAAACCACGAAAAATAACTTTCGTTGCACATTATGTTATTTATTATTTATTTTATCATATTGAAGTAGAGATGGGCAAAATCGTTCTTTTAAATGAACGATTCATTGTATCTGGTTCAGTTCAATGATCCGTTCATTTTGACCCGTTCACCGTTCATTCGATTTTCTAAAGGTAGTTTTTATTTAAATGTAGTTAAAACAATGTTATTTTTCATTAAGATTATTTAAATTGTTAATAAAAAGATCGGATTACTGTTTAAAAATGGTGATGCCTTTTTATTATACTTTTTTTTAAGAAACCACTTATTTCTATACGATATTAATATTTAGTAGTTAAATTATGATGGAATGCTTTGTAGAATCACAAAAACCTATGTTATGATATATCTAAATCACAATTCACAAAAATATTACGATCGTTAAAATTTGTTTAATATTGAAGCCATATTTTAATAAACATTGGATGTAGAAAATCCTATTTCATCTAAAAACAAAATAGATGTAGGCCTATTCTCCTTGTGTGCAAAAATATGTGTGCCTTGATTATTTTTTATCATTAAAATTAAATTTAATTTTGCTGATTATGATTTTTCTTTGTCTAATGAAAGGGTCAGTAGGCCTATTTAATCATAAATGTGAAATCATATTTTAATTATTTAACATGTACCGATATATTTTCTATTTATTATTGTGATTTGTTTTTGTTTAGTGACAGGTTCACTTGTCCTAACAATAACAATATAAAATAATAATAAAACAACCTTTTCATTTTAAAATTTTCTATTTAAATGTTATTAAAACAAAACTATATTGGACATTATAAAACTAGTAAAAGTAACTTTTTTTTCTTTAAGGGTCATTTTACTTTATACACTTATTAAAATTGAAAACAAAAATAATCGGCATCGGTGATCGGCCTAATCGGCAACAAATGATCGGCATCGGACTAATCGGCAAAATAGCTGATCGGCCCAGTTCTAAAAAAAAGTTAATTTTTTCAACCTCTTTCTCTAGTTGGATTTCTTAGCTAAATTTTCATTTGTTAGTTAATTTTCATTATATTTTTAATCAATTCCCATGTATTATAAAATAATTTAGTCAATGAACACCCTGATTATTAAACTATATATAATATTACTCTATTAAATCAAATAATAATGGTTGTCCTTGACCATTGTCACATAAAATTGACAATCGTTTAACTATAGACTTTATTCTATGCACATTCTTCAATCATGATGACTTGAACTATCATAAAACTTTAAAATTATCTGTAACTTTGTAAATAAAATTTGTTATCGGTAGGTATATTTGAAAGTGCTATTTTACAGGTTGGCGGCTGTACATCTGCCAAGGCACTGATAAAGTGGAAGCTGCGCTGGTTCAAGTACAGTGTAGTGGGAGAAGTCTGCGCAGTCGGTCCTCTTTAGTTCTGGTCAACTCCTCTAGGGGTACAGTCTTTGTGTGGCACGGAGCCAAGACGTGTGCACACACTAAGAAGGTGAGACCACATTCACATTCACATTCACATTCACATTCACATTGTTTTCAAAGGAAAAATGGCATCAAACGACTATTTTAAATTAAAACACTGAAAAGTGGATAAGTGAAAAATCAGCCCTTTGGTGCCATTTTTCCTTTCTTTACATAAGCACAATTTTCTCCCTCCTCGTTTATATTCGTCCATTTTGTTTCTCTTCTACTTTTCTGTACATTTTACTTCTTTATCTTGTTTTTGTCCATTTTTCTCCCATTGTATTTAATAATGCCACCTATTTTCAAAAATTAATTATGTTATTTGTTGTGTATTTAATTGTGGAATTTGAGGTCCACAGTTTTCTGGTAAGCCCTACTATCCTCGTTTCAATATTTAATTCACATTGTTTTGAAAGAGTAACTCGTACAATTAACCTGCAAGTGCTTATAGCAATAAACAAACCCATAATATGTAAGACAAACTCCATAACACATGACTAAATTTATTATTTTAGATTAATACTTACAAGGAAATAACATAAAATAAAATGATATACACTAAACACTAGTGCATTTGACACTATTAGTGGTAAACTACAAATCACTTGCACATCATGTAGACTACATTTTCAACACTATTTAGATTTGAATCTGGATTCTTTCAGAGGGGTCAAGTTAATGTTTGTATAAGTTGTCTCATCCTTCTAATATTTGTGTCTGTAGGAGGAGGATAGTCATAATTTTTAATTCAAAGCAAACTTTAATTAAATGTAGGAATAATCCTTGAAGCCAAACAGAAGTTTGAAGGCCTTTTGCTAATTATTTTATGCTCAAAAAAATATTGTGCTAATTTACTAAACAAATGTTTTATTGCACATTATTATTTGTGGTATTTCATTATAATCTAATAAATCAAGCAACTATCACAATTGGATTTTCAATAATAACTGATTTTTCCATTGAAAGTTAATTTGTAGCATAAATTAAGTATTTCAGCTCTCATTATCTTTATTGGCAAAGCTTTGTAATTGTTGTAGTCTAATTATTTTTTTTTTAAGACAAGCTGAAGCTGATATTTTGTTCCAAAATTGAATCTGATATTTTACTAGACAGGTCTTAAATTTTGAAGCTTCATACACTCATTATTTGTTTTTATCAAGAACAGTGTGCTGCAATTTTAGCAATCTTTCCTTTGTATATCTCATTGGTAGCTGTTTACTTTTGGTGACTAGGACTGTGTGTCATACAATGTATATTTGTGATCGGCTTTATTTTGACTTAACAAAATTAATTAGTTGTTTATTTTATTTATGATTACTAAGCTTGGATGTATTTTTAGATTGCCATGTCATCAGCAGAGCAGTTGAAGAAAAGGCCGATAGAAATGGAGTTTCCCTCTGAAGTAGACATAGTCATCAGTGAACTGAACGAAGGCTCTGAGAGTAAAGACTTTTTCAAAGGTTTGTACTAATTATTTCTCGTTAGTTTTACCAGTCTATTTACTTGAATTATTATCCTATCTTAAAGATCTCTCTCTATTGTTAAATGTGTTAGGTAAATAAAGTTGAAACATTCCAAATAAATCTTATTAATTTTTTCATTTTCTCTTCTTACTACTCATTTAGGTTGTACACCTATGTACTAATTATGCTAATCTGTTAGGTCTGAGGAAGTTTGAATTTAGAGGAAGTGTACCCTCATTTGCATGGAAAGAGAGAGAGAGTGAAAAACCATTCTAGGAAAAACCACCCTTGGTACACGACCAAGATTCAAACACCAATCTCCGCATCATCGGCACTCTTAAGACTTTTGCGAGAGTGATGCCCTAGACCATGTGGCCACTGAAGTGGGTGTTTTGTTTATTCTAGAAGGATATTGTTATGAGTAATCACTTCTACTACATAACAAAAGCCATCATCTAAAATATATAAAACTAAGCACTTTAGGCTGATTTAATACAGAATAGTCTACTTTAGGAATACATTAGCACATTTGTGGGAGTTATTTTCTAATGTTAACTTGAACATATAACAAATAAAAAATAATTTTACATAGTAATAGTACCCCACATCTTTTTAATGTTTATTCCTGCACTTTAGCTCATTCATTAGCGTGTCTACATATTGAGTTCAGGATCTTTCGGCTAAATTACCAATATAGCCGCAAAAGTGATCTATTGTGAAATTAGGTTTTCTCCTTTCACACTGTTGAATTAACGCTTGGGCCGGTTGTTATTATTTTTTTAAGTTAGTTTCTAAGTCATTCGGTTCATAAAGTGCACGTTAAATACTTAACACAAAGTCATAATATAATCAGACATATGATCAGATATTGGCTGATAAAAGAACTGTGGTGTTTGGTTGGCAGCCCTGGGTGGAAACAACAGACACCTGTATGTTTCTCTCCGTCATGAGCGGAGGTCTTATACTCACACTCCTCGCATGTTCCATCTGGGCAGCCTTTCCGGCACATTCATTGCCACGGAAGTACTCTGCCCACATAGGAAGACTGAAATCCCTGTGCCATATCCATTCCTACAAGCGGACCTATATTCTGCAAGTCAGCCAGGTAAACACATTAGTATTTTGTAAAGGTAATAGAAATTATAATATTCATAAAAATGTATAAAAGTTCTTTCACTGCCATTGGTATTTTCATTTTGATCCACATATAAATGATTTATTTTAAAAATATACCTATATACAGTAATGCGGGAACTGTGTTTTTATTCATCATGAAAACTATATACATCATATAGGTTATCCGAAAATTGATATCTACAGCTTTGATAATAAATTAATTGCCTACCAAAGCACACACAAAAATACCAATCAATGCATTGTAGACACAGGAAACCCAAATTGTATTTTAAGAAACAAAGTTATAAACTTTTTTTTAATCTTCCATCACTAAAAATATAGTTTTATCAGTTAATTTTTTTATTTTCTTAAAATTGCTTGAAGAGAGTCAAAAAAATTCAAATCAAGATTTCGATGGATGTCGATGGTTCATGATCCCCTGAACCTGAAAGTGATTTTTGCAATGTCGTACATCCTTTACTGAGGCTAGAGCCAAAATAATTTTACTGTTCATGCTAAAATTTGCTATCCAAGTTTTTATAAGGTTCTCCAGCATGATTTATTGAATTATCTGTTTAACAAATCAACCCTAAAATTAAGGGTAGTTTACTTAGGGCAAAACAGAAAAAAATTGTTTTTCTCAAAATTTACTCCCAACGATTTTGATTAAAATTTGTTTTCATATTTAGGGCCTGTTTAACATTACTAACAATTCATCTCATTTTCCCATGAAAAAGAATTTGAGGGTATATTACACAAGCTTAACTTTTCCAACATATGTAATTTGTCCGAAACTCTGAAACATGAATTAACTTATCAGTGCATAAGTTGAAGGACTCTTGAAAAAAAAAAACTTATTTGAAAGAATATTTTATAAAGATCAATATTTCGAGCTATAGGCGAATATACATTTATTAAATAGTTTTTTTTTTAAATAGGGAGTTGAAAATGCACAGAACAAAAAAATAAGTTTATTATTTTATGTATGCTCTGAAATGTGATGTGTGTTTCCTATTATGTTTATATAACAATGTATATAATTTTGTTTGACTTTTTATTGGCTATAAGTATAATTAATTTAGATAAAGCAGTGAGAATAGTATGTGTGTTACACCATACCATCTGATGAAAGAAAAGTGAGAGATTGTCAATTATGAAATATCTTAAAATTGAATCAAATCAATTGAACTCAGAACTTAAGAGATAAAATGAAAAATTCTGAGTTTTTCAAGAAATCTTGTCAAGTTCAAACAGCTTCTAAAACTCTTCTAAAAACTTTAATTTTCGAGTACTCATACACCCCAATCTAATATTTTAGTTTGTTTAAGAAACATGGCAGAACATTCAGATCCCTGTCTAGAGGTCGTTCTTGTGTGCAGCCTTGTTCCTGTTGGACAACCACCACGAGTTATGGTTGTGGCAGGGCTGGTGGCCGGCTCACAACGAGGAGAGCGATGGAGACAACAAGAACCTGAGAGGCTCTAGAGCTGTGCTATGGCAAGCAGAGCGACGGGCCGCCATGCAGACCGCCCTCGACTACTGGGGACTAAAGCATGGGAACAGCAGGCCTAGAGCCTACTTGGTGTGGGCTGGGCTCGAACCCCTGGCTTTTACAAATCTCTTTCCTATCTGGTCTGATAGGGATGACATTGCAGAGCTCAACATCAGCGTAAGTTATTATTTGATTAGTCTTAATGTTCCTTCATAAATAACATAAAGCCAGTGGTTAGTGGGGAGGAAAGCTATAGTTAATAAAAGTATATCCATTTGTAACCTTAACTACCAGGTTAAATACTTCAATTAACTAAATACACTTAGGGAGAAAACATCAAAATGCAGAAAAAAAATTCATAAAATACATAAGATGAGTTTATTTTTTATAAAATACAAAAAAATATACAAGAAACTAAACATAAATACTTTTTATTCTGAGTTTGACTGAACTGAAGTAAATATAAGCATACAAGTGTAGGAAATTAATACTTTCCTACAATTGGCTTGAGGAAAAAGCTCTCAACACAAGTGAAATTCAACATAATTGCCAAGGATTTTTATGGTTCCTGAGAAATAGTTGCAAGGCTAGTTATTTATTCTAAGTGGACAAAACATACTAATCTTAAACATAAAAATTATAAGGACTTAAAGAGCCCAGAGACATTTTTTGCTAAGCATGTCACTCACTATATTCTAAGTGAACCGACATTAGAAATTCGAGGATTCGATAAAATTTTTGATTCAAGAATAAAACCTTTAAGTGAAATTGGTTTTAGAGTTTTAGAGCACTGATACTGCTTATTTGTGATTCAGAACCAATTATAGGAGGAACCTAACAACCAGGCTCTAGACCAGTAATTGAACACCTTTACTTTACATCCATTACCGTTTCAAGCCTGTGGCCGGCGTGTTTTTTATTCAAGCCATATATTTTCCACTACTGACTTGGTAGGCCTGCTGTAGCTTCATATGCCTTATAATCTAACTTAAGACTAGGACACACACAACATCCAGTCTCCAGCTGTCAATTTCTCATTGCGAAAGGTTAAACCCACATTTCACCGATGATACATTTTTTAGTCGTGCTGGGGATCGAACCTGGGACCCTCAGCTCAGTAGATAGACACGCTACCGACTGAGCTAGGGTGTCAGATAACATACTTACTTTGTGATATTAGTAACTCGAAAGTTCATTGCTGCACTTACAAAAGTACACCACCTATCCCTATCTTGAGCTAGTTCTATCCAGTCGACCTCACTACAGCCTATACCTATATTGAATTAGTTATATCCAGTCAAAATCACTACACTCTATTCCTATATTGATTTAGGATGTAATTACACCCTATCTCTTATGATGTCTTGTCTAAGTAGGTATGACCATATAAAATTAGGGGTGGACAGGAATTAGTTTCTATTTCGGGACAGGAAACGAGTCAAAATATTAGGATTTGGGATGGGAACAAGAAATTTTAAAATTATGCTTTAGAATAGTTTTAAATTAAAAATGTATTGACTTCCAAACTAATATAGTAAGACTGGTAAAAGCTATAATATTATTAAAACCAGTTTCATTGGCCGCATGGTCTAAGGTATCACTATAGCATTAGATTAGACTACCAATGAGGGGGAGATTGTAGTTCATTCTTGGCCAGATGTACTAAGAGTGGTCTTTCCTCAATGATTTCCCACTCTATCGATGCAAATGTAGGTACACCTCTAAATTCAATCTTCCTCATTCCTAGCTCACTAGAGTCATTAGCACAAGGCATTAAAAATAATAACAATAAAATCATAAAATAGAGGGGTGCGAATAGCATTTTTTATCAAATCAAATAACAAAATTTTGAATTAATATCAATCGATGCAAATCATATAGTTGATTTTATTAAATTTTTGATGGAAATTATTTTCATTAGTTAATTTCTTATGAAAACTGTGTTTTATATTTAATTATGATGGTGAAGGAGTCAAATGTCCTGCACTATGTAAGTATGTATGTATAATGTGTTTGATTGTTTGAACAGGATGGCAAGAAGCCTGGCGAGTTGCTCAGCGTGGAAGCGGAGTTAGCAAGGCTGACTCGTTCTACATATCCAGCGGCCCAGCTTCTACAAAGACCTTTACCAGATGGTGTAGACCCCACAAGGCTAGAGTTCTACCTTGACCCCAATCATTTCCAGGTAAAAAAAAAACCTAAAAATTGTGCCAAACAGCTGTAGTTGATAAGAATTGAAAGGAAGATAAAATGAATGGCAAGGCCTACACATTTACCAAAACAATGTAGGCCTCAAAGTTAACAACAAAACACATTAGAGTAATTTTTGGGGGCACATTAGGCCGCTTCTATAACACTAGTGAGTAAAACACTGACTAGACTAAAGTCAGAGGTTGATCATTGTTGCTTAGATATTGCAATTTCTTGACACAAGTTTGAACAGCTATCCACAGAATTCATTCATCAATGATCAACCTTCGGCCATAGTCATTTGGTCAGTCTCTTACTTTCTTCAGCTGTAAAAAGGGCCTGATGTGGCTCGAAAATGATTTTATATGTAACTTTTAGGCCTAAATTTTTCTGAAAAATGTATAGGGCTTACTTTATCAGTAATTTGGACAAAATAGTTGATTGATCTGATTTGAATACTGAATCTATCTGCTATTTATGGGAAAAGGTACAGGAAAGACTCGTAGGAATTTTAAAAAAGGAGCAAACACACTATATTTTGATAAATTAAAAGATAAACACAGCTTACACTTTACTTTTCTGCCAAGGGACAAAGATAATGGCTGCCCCCTGAATAAAATCAAATCAATTTTTAGCAACCCGCCTCGGTGGCGTAGTTGGCTAACGCGCCAGTCGTGTTGAGATCGACCGCCGAGGACGGGGAGATCGAGGTTCGAATCTCGGTCGGGTAAACTGAGGGTGGTTTTTCCTAAAATGGTTTTCCACTCTCCCTCCACGCAAATGCGGGTTCACTTCCTCTAAATTCAACCCTCCCAATTCCTAATCCATTAGAGTAATTAGTACTTAAGCGTATAACCCGAACTGGTAGTAAGACGCGGTGCTAAATATAATAATAATAATAATTTTTAGCACTAAATCCCTTGACCTAGGTTTAAATCTATCAGAACTCATCAGGAGGGACTGTGAAATGTGCAACACAACTTCCTTAAAGAAGATACTGAAAAAAAAAGTAAAGAAATGATAGGACATAAAAATAAGAACAAGTAAAAGAAACAATAAACATAAAGTATACACACAGGGAACTAGCATTGGATATTTAGGTAAAATCTAGCTCATGAGGGTGGGGATTTAAGGAACGTTAGAAAAGGCCAGTGTTTTTGCCGTTTTTATAGCAAAACTTTTTTGGCCAATATAAATAAATTGTTTCAGTACCTAGATACCTACTAACATGAAGTTTAATTTTCTTCACATGTTGATATCACCAGTTGTTGAATATCTTTCAAGAACATAGCCGCATTAGATGAGAAACATTTTTAATGAAGAGAAAAAGTTGTCAATAAATTCCAGGTCACCCTTGACAGATATTAAAGAAATGGTGATAACACCATGTGAATAAAATTAAATTCTGTTTGTAATGAAGCAATATTTAATTTATTTATAACAAAAAAGTTTTTATATAAGAAATGCAAAAATACAGACCTTTTCTCATGTACCCTATATTCTCGCTTTAAGGAAAGCCTCTTAATTTTTTTAGGTACATTATGTTTTATTGGAAGGAGGTATGTTTTATTGGAAGGAGGTATGTTTTATTGGAAAATGGTTCAGGAAAGTGTGACAGGATGGTGCTGGATACGAATGGATTTTTCTTAGTTTAATTTGGAAGCTCAAGGGGATAGTTAAAAAAGAAACATTACTAAATTTTGCATTAAAATTTAAGTGAGAAAATATTTATTATTATTGAAAATTAAAAAATATTTATTATTGAAAATTAAAAAGTATAACTAAATTATTTGTTTATACTTTATTTTCCTCACAGGAATTACTTGGCATGACAAAGGAAGAGTTTTTTGAGTTACCTATATGGAAGCAAACTAATTTAAAGAAAGACGTTGGATTATTTTGATTGGTCTGGAGCTGGTTTCTCTGAACCAATATTTCTCCTATCAGCAGAGGCCAGGGTCATATCATCACACAAAACTTCATTGGCGTTTAGTCAATTTAATCTGTATGACTAACTTGATCATTTTTTAAAAACCGATGACAATATTGAGCTTAGTTTAGGTTTGTTATGTTTTTTGTACACAAATACTGTCAAGATGAAACGATACAATTTATAAAACACTTGTATTCCATAGATTTATAAAATGCCTGTGGTTTATCACTTCCTTGTGCTCTGGCCTTTTGCCTTTCTTCTCCATACATGTGGCTGTGCTAGGCCTTTACATAAGGGTACCTTACCAGACTTTTATCTGGTTGAAATCTAAATTAAACCTTTCTAAACAAGAGTTTTCATCCAATGTTGACTGTTCTAATTTTTACTTTTATTTATATTTTATTTGTTGAAAGACTGGATATGTAATAAATTGTTTTGATTTGTTAACTTGGCTATCTGTTAATACTTTATCATCTCTTTCTCAGCTGTAATTTGTTTAGTGTTAATTTATGTATTTATTTTCCCCATTTAAGCCTATATTTTTTTTTATTTCTGTAATGCTGCATAGTAATTTATAATTGTTATTTTCATGCGAGTTGATTTTAATGTTTATGAGTAATAAACACTGTTATGTTTTTATTTTGGTTATTTTTTGGTAATATTTATTTGTTTATGATGTCAATTTAAAATTAATTTTGTAAAAATTTGGAATGGAAATGGTATGTCAATTTTAATACAGTATTTTTAGATGTTTTCATGATAAATTAATTTTATTAAACTACATGTAATACGTTGGCCACTTGAAAAATATGCTAATCGTTTTTATAGCTCTAGTTAGTGATTGCTGGTTTTCATTAATAACTGATTTAAAATAATGCAGTTGCAAAGATTGTTTTATAATTTTTTATACTAAAAAGTGGTGCCTATAATGATTGGCCATTCTCTTAAACAGTGAAGTATATTAGGTTTTAGAAAAAAACATGTTTGTTCCTATTTGTGATAGTTTTTTGAAGTTTTAAGAGGAAACATGTGATCCCGTGCCTTTCCTAACTTGCAAGTTGAAAATAATAAAATGAATTGTATTTAATAATCCAAATCCAAACGGGAATCAAATAACATAGATAGTATCGTGAAGCTTCTAGTCCTAAATTTTTTTTAATTTCAAACACAATGATTGACTTGTATGTTTCAGTTTTTTAATTAAAAATTTAAGTGTAATCATCGCCAGCGTTGCCTTAATGGAAAACTAAACTGCTTCCTTTGCTAAGTATTCTGGCTTACAACACATTGTACTTAATGATTTTATTCACACACATGAAGATGAAATAAGTAAACCTTGTTTGAGAATAAACTGAAGCTGTGCTCAATATGTGAATAGCTCTCAAAACATCACAGTTTGTAAATAAGCTTAAAAATCAAGGTGTTTTAAATAATGTAGATTTGAAAGTGTCAAATATAAATATATAATTTTCTTATTTTTTTTGTACATAGCAATTCATTTGTATAACATATATATAAGTTATGTGTTGTATATTAATGTAACAATAAAATTCTTTTGTGATAACATTAATCAAGTTGACATTTTGTATATATAAAAAAAATCACATTTGAGACATTTTTTATATATTGTTTATACATCATATAATATTTAAACAATAAATCCCAAATGTGTTTTAAAAATAACCTATAAAAGAACCGAGGAATTTAATTAAAGGTTGTTGGCTTTGTATTCTAAAACAGAAACTTCCGGGATCGATTCCTGTGGCTAGGTATAATCTATATATATAGGTATTCACCCAATGAATTAAAGGAGGAAGAATGGTGGGAGGATAGAGGATGATGAATTCTGAAAGGCACATGATCATCAGTAAGTACTGTATTAATATAAAATAAGGCAAAAAATGTTTAGTTAGGAGAGCAATATCATACATATTGAAGAAAAAGAGGTATATTAGAAAATAAAAACAATGAGGTATATAATTTTGAATATGTGAAGTTAAAGAAGGAAAACTCTACAGAGAAACATTTGAGGTTGCTTCCTTCATTGCTGATGTTTAGGAGTGTAACTCTTCCCTGAGGCAGTTCTCCTGTTCGCGCTTGGCTTCTGTCGCTTGGAGGGTTTCATGAAGCATGTCTGTCTGGTGTCAAGCCTCCAATTCTCTCTGCATTGTCTTTGCTTCCAACTGCCAAGTCTCGAACTCTACCTTGACACCCACTTGGTGCAGCTCCTCGGCTTGCTGCTGGCGCGTCTCGGCCTCCTCAGCGTTGGCCTCTGCCAAAGGCACATAATTTAGCCCCTTTGTTTCCTTGGCGCCACACTTACTCCCTCGGCTAGTGTGCGGGGATAGTCCTTTGCAGCCCTTCTGCCCAAGTGATATGTAGTGGTTGATAGGTGATGGGAGAGATTGGGTAGAGTGTTGTACTGGCTGCTCGAGTCTTGAGGCATAGGTGTGAGGAATGACTGAGACTGGCTGGTCCTACTTTAAGTTTAAATTGTTGCAATATAACGTTATCATCACAAGCAAAACTAGTACGGCTTGGATATGGAGGAACATTTCTTTAACATTTATAAAAGTTATTAAAACAATTTACAAAGATAATATCAATGTTGACCACAAAAAAAATAATAATTGAAATTTCTAAGTTTCTTGCCCAAAGAATCCTACTATTCGTGATTAACCGTTTATGACACTAGAAAGAACACAAGAAGCACTGATGTGGCAGAAACTTGAAGCTTTAAAGTGTTTGACTAAACACATAGAAACATGCCATATATAAATAGAATAATAAACATATATGGTTTCCATGATTATTGTCATTTACATAAGGAATTAGGTTTATATGAATCTGATCACCGACTGATTTGATAAAGGTTTGAGATAGAAACCCAACTTGTATAAGCTCTAAAATTTTAAGGTAGGCATGTATTGATTTAAAACCTTATAATGTGAAATTTGGCCCAAACTAGTAATAACAAAACTTGAGATGAACTAATCAGTCTTGTCAAATAAAAGGTGCACCGATGAAATTTCTAAGTGCCATGGTGACCGAATATGTCCTCTAGTTAATATGTACTAAGTTTTGTTTAATCTACAGAACAGATTAAATAACCATCGTACCCTCAGATTCACTTGGAACATTTCAAAACACCACAGTCCAAACCAAAGTCACCAACTATCAACATTACCTCCACTTCTAAAGCGATCGTCCTCTTCATGTAAAATGCTCTCTACCATATATTCTAACTACCACTAAATCATATATATGTCCTGAGGAAGAAGATCTCAACAAGCTATGTTAACTTTTAAAGGCTTTCACAGCCCGATGTTACATTAAACACATAGTCAACATTCAAATATCCATTCAAGAGCCGTCAAGAAACAACCTTTCAATGACATACCGCTAATTACCCATTACTAGAGGACTAGACAAACTCGGATCCATCCCTATACAATTGTTTTCCAATTTACAATTATTTATTCTGCTTTATGTGGTATGTAATATTTCAGTTTTTTAATGCCTATTATTTAATGTTTTGACATTATTGTTATTGAACCTTGTGGTCTTGGGGTAAAGTGCTCGCCTTAGGACCCAATGTTCGCGGGTTCAAGCCCAAGACCAGCCGGGGTCGACAGATTTTTTTATTTTATTTTTGAGCGATAAAAATCACTAGCATAACTTAAAACTTAAAGGTATGTGAAAATACCTTTCCCATCATAATAGGTAGGCCCTTTCACTTTCGCTCAAAATTCTCTTGTGCTGATATAATCAGTCGGTTCAGAAAGTGCTAATTTAAAAAAAAAGTAGATAATCTATAACCAAAATGAACTATAAAATATATCAAATTATGAACTTCGTGATTTTTCATAGGTCTGGGCAGTATTTCTTTATTTTTCCCTAACTCAACCACCATGTTACAGGAGAACAAGTACTTGCGACCTAGTCACTAAGATAGTCACTACGGCCAGGACTCTAGCGTGCAATGCTTTGTTACATATGAGGGTGGCCACACTAAGTGACTACAACCTAGTGACAGTGATTTGGTCACAAACTGGAGCTACTTTAGGTTTCTCATATAAATAAAAGGCTTGACATTCTGGTGACCAGCTCGCAGGAATAATAACACCGGTACCTTTTATGGGAACACTTTAATAGGTACTTTAGTAGGTACAGTGGAGCGTCGTTAATCCGGATCAATCGGGACTGGGACCCATCCGGATTACTGAATTGTCCGGATTTTCAAATGTGCTTTCAATAACTGTATACACACGTAATGTATTGACTAGAGGATACATGACGCTCGGGAGTCTACTGTATTGCAAAATAGAGGCTGAAGGGTTCAAAAAATACAGTACACAAAATATTTTGATAAAGCGTATTGAATAAGAACATGTACAGGTGACTGGCTAAGTCGTTTGAACTCTCAAGGACACCTTCCACTACCTCCCCTACCTGCTCTCACCGCCGATCCGGATTTGCGACGCTCCGGATTTTTGACGTCCGGATTTCCGACGCTCTACTGTACTTCTCATAGCCATGACACACATTAAAGTGACTATTTAAATATTTTGTTTCCATCTTCACTATCAATATTAGTTAATTATTGCTTTCGTCTCTATAATATGTGCTTATGTTTTAAAGAAGAATTTAATGTTATTATTTACTAAAATTTATTATGTGTTAAGATGTGAAAATTTAACAGATATGAGATAAACTACCAAGTACCATAGACGCCAACTCTTATGGGGCTCATATACCCATAGGGCAACCCATCCCCCCCCATAAGCAAGGAATAATAATAATAATAATATTTAGCACCGCGTCTTACCCGTTCGGGTTATACGCTTAAGTACTAATTACTCTAATGGATTAGGAATTGGGAGGGTTGAAGTTAGAAGAAGTGAACCCGCATTTGCGTGGAGGGAGAGTGGAAAACCATTTAGGAAAAACCACCCCCAGTTCACCCGACTGAGATTCGAACCTCGATCTCCCCGTCCACGGCGGTCGAGCTCAACACGACTAGCGCGTTAGCCAACTATGCCACAGAGGCGGGTAGCAAGGAATAAAAAGTACAAGTACAAGTACACACTTAAATAAAGAGTAAAGAAATGATTTTTTTTTTTTTGACAAAACCAAACCCAAAGCAATTTAGGATGAAAAGAGAGTTTAAGAAGAAATCACCAGCATGAGCGCTAGTAGAAGAGTACATTGCACATGAGACCTTAGTCACAATCTAGAAAGATCTAACATTTTCAGGATTAGCGTATGCAAAATATTTTTACATCCATTAGTGTTTTAAAGTCCGACACCTTAGCTTAGTAGGCAGACCGAGACCAACTGAGCTAAGGGTTCCAGGTTCGATTCCCGGCATGGCCAAAAATATGGGTTTACCCTTTCACATTGATAAATTGATGACCAAGGACTGGATGTTGTGTATGTCCTAGTCTTAAGATAGATTATAAGGTATATGAAGCTAAGACAGGACAGGCCAGCAAGCCGGTAGTAGAAAAATGTGACTTTAATAAAAAAAAGTGACCCAGGCCACAGCCTGGAAACAATAATGGATGTAAAAAATTACTGTTTCCAGCCTGTGGCCTGGGTGACTTTTCATTCAAGCAATATACCTTCAACTACGGGCTTGCTAGGCCTGTCGTAGCTTCATTAGCTTATGATTATCTACTATAAAGATATTTCCAACCCTGCTATACTTTTCCTTTTGTTTTTCTCTTTTGTAAAAAAAATTAAAAGTAATTATCTTTGGTGGATTAAAATATCCTCCGAGTTTTGTCCGCAGTATAATCACAGCAGCCAGAAGAGTAACAAATCCTAAGGAGGCTCAATCTTGGATTGATCTTTTCAAAAAATCGATTCTCTAGCTTTGGTTATTCAATTTTTTGGGATAGATTCAAAGGCCTTGATCTGATTTACACATAGATTCTTTTTCTAGGGATTTCAAAAAGATTGAATCGAAAGAAAACAAAATTGATATAGGAAAATTTGGTTGGGCATAAGACATGTTCTGTTGAGTATTATGATGAGGAAAATTTTGAAACCCAGGTTTAAAATTCTGGGTGCCCAGGCACTCTATGGAGGGCAAAACACCTTATTTTGCTAACTACCTCCTTCACCTTACACCAACAATGTTTTCAGCTGCCAGTGGTTCCTCTCTTTGAGTAAAACACTTAAAAGTGCCCCAATTTGTGGGGAAAATATTATAAGCCTACGATTACAAACATTCAAAGTGCACCTTAAGTTATAAATTTGAAAAACTTACATAAACAGAGCTGGCAGTGTAAGTAAGGCCACACACATTACTTAAATAACTGCCCTTTGTTCCTAAAAAACAATTGAACTACCTTCCAGAGGCATTTAACAAGTCATACCATTTCTTTGCAGCCCATTGACCCCCACCACCTGTCCTGTAAAATTAGGTTCTGGTTAAAACTTTTATTTGCATTATTATCAGTGATATATACAGCATTTAGTTTAACTTTGAGCTAACAGAATCATCTATAAACATGAACAGTACTATTTGGATGTTTCTAAATTATTATTATTTTTTTCAAAATCAGTGGCGTAGCTAGGGTGAGACAGTTGGGATAGGTACCCATTTTGTGTTTTTCAAGTGTTGTTAAAGCACTCAAATCAATAGGTCTCAAGATTTTTAATCATTTAATTTGTTCAAATACCTACTAAGGCAATGAACACCAGAATATTGTATGTAAAAATTAAAGTTTGTCAGTTTTTATTTTATTTTACAAGTAATAATTTTCTCCAAAAAAGTCTAAACAAATATATTTCCTAGACGTGCAAGTATATATAAAAATCATATGGTACTTTTTATTGCACATGCATATGTCACCTCAAGGTGGTGGTGATTATCTAAATATCTCATTACTTACACAATTACATTTATTTAAGATCCATTATTGTTTCCAGCTTTTGGCCTGGGTCAGTTTTTTTTATTCAAGCCATATATTTTCCACTACCGGCTGGCTAGGCCTTTTGTAGCTTCATATGCCTTATAAAATAACTTAAGACTAGAACAGGCACAACTTCCAGTCCTTGGCTGCTAATTCATCACTGTGAAAGGGTAACCCACATTTTAACAATGATAAATTTTTTTATCTTGCTGGAAATACAACCCGGGACCCTTAGCTCAGTAGACAGTCACGCTACCAACTTTGCTAAGGTGTACAAAATTATTAGTTTGCTAAGGTGTACAAAATTATTAGTTAGCCTACTTGATTTCGGTATTAACTTGCATTTCTAGAATTATCAACTTTTATTGTGGCTACCTAAAAGAAAAGACAGGATAAATGATCAACATTAATTATTCAACAAGATATTTGGTATGTATTTAATAGTGGTTTTTTTTGGACAAAATATATAACACTTTACAGTAGTTCAGAAATGCATTAAATATATCTACTTATGTCAAAGTATTATCAGAACTTACAAGACTAGCTGTACAAACATTTTAAATAAATGTAATTTTGATTTAAAATAATTTCACACTAAGAACAAGTCTGTTTGTTCTCTCGGGCAGTGCTTTTCTGTTTGATGGGGCAGACCAGCAGTTTTATTCACCAGAACATCAGAGATTTGTGTTGGGTTGCCAATTGGGGGTGGAGGAAAATTGAAAAATTATATTTGTCATTAGTAAGGATATTAATTTAGATATTACTTCTAACAACATAATTACCATTTGACATGGGTGATTAGTTTAAATATTTAGGAACAATTTTACCGAATTGTTCTTTATGGGTGCGAAATGTGACATGACAGAAACAAAAATATAGGGTGTTTGAAAGCAATTTCCTTAGGAAGATATTTGGTTCAAAGAGGGATGAGTTTACTGGAAAGCAGAGGATACATAATGATGAGTTATGTGTTTGTACTCATTACAAGATATTGTTAAAGCCTCATAGATTACGGTGGGCAGGGCATTTAGCACAAATGGGATGATCTAGAACAGTTTTCAGGGTACTGACTGGCATACCCAATGGGAAGAGACCATTGGGAAGACCTAGATGAAGATAGGATAACATTAGAATGGACCTGAAAGAGATAGGATGTAGGGAGGTGAACTGGATAAAACTAGCTCAAGATAAGATAGGACTTAATGAGGTGGACTGGATAAAATTAGCTTAAGATAAGGGATAGTTGACCTACTTTAGTAAGTGCGGCAACTAACTTTCAAATTCCTAATGCCATAGTGTAAGAGAAAACACAAATATTTTTACAAATCTGTTTTCAAGACATACGTTGAAACTATAATGTATCAATGTTATACTTCTGATAACATTTCTTGCCAGTTTTCTGTGGACTTATTCAGCTTTTGAGAAGCACAGCTATAGTGTATGAGCCACAAGAAAATTAATGGCTCCAAAACTTTTTGATGTATATTAAATTAAGTTTTGAAATAAATCTGCACCTTAGAGAATTATGTTTTAGTAGAATTTTTATTAATTATATAGGTACTGTAAACAAATGTATAAGTTGTAAATACTCCTCCTGCTTAGTTGGACAAAACAAAAAGCATAAACAATGGAAGCCTGGTACACAGTAAACTGTGTCTTTTTGAAAGCAAGGCTAGTCCTATAGTGTAGTATTTTTAAGTTTGAAAAATAAAACTTACACTCACACCTATAGAGTTTAGACCTTAGTCTCAGGATATTTTTTTTTTAATTTGGTAACTGCATCAGACTAAATGTCAGGCTTATATAGTCTGCTGGTAATTTGGGAGTTAAAGCTTTGAATCCCATCTTGGTATATTAAGGTGTTTTTTTTCTAAATAGTTTCACCCCACCCTTACCGTGCAAGTGTGGGTATGTTCGCTTTAAAATTATGCCATCTCGACCCGAGTAGCGTAATTAATATTATTATAGCCTGGATGGGTAGGACACTTAAAAAAAAGTATTGTTTGTCATGTTTTGGGATCAACCGATCAACTCATTGCAGTGATTCGTGTGGATAACACTCTACTTTTAAAACAATTACACATATATTTAGATATATCACAGAAAACAAGTTGCTATAAAACACAAATAATTTTAAGATAAATAATATGCTACATGTCAAATTGTCTTTTGAGTTATACATGTAGATAACACCGAAGTACATTTATTTATATACACATGAATAATTAGTATTATTAACTTTGAAATACTTATTAACAAGTTATGGGCGGGCAGTTTTTATTAACACATTTACATTTTAAGTTTATTTTTATAATTTTATTTTCATTAAATTATAACTAAAAAATTGGCACAAAATTATTATGAAACTGCATTCTAAAGTTCCTGCAAGAATTATTTTATTCAGTCAGGCTAATTTCACATCTTGCTCTAACAAATATAAAACTCTTAATACTTATCATTTTCTTAAACTTGCATTCATTATTGGAATCTCTTCAGTTAAGTTATATATGACTGATTTGAATGTGATGGTTGTGTGTTAATTTTGTAATCTATCTTAGATACAATTTAGCAACCATAAAAATAAATATAAGTAGGCATAATAGTTTAATAGTTCAAATGTATTATTTAGAAATGTGTTGAATCCTATTTTTTTTTCACAAATCAATCTTGAGATTTTTTTTTTTTTCCTTTCATATGGG
>CABFWO010000349.1:341344-358172 GCA_902155825.1 Timema genevievae | reverse complement strand
AAGGTATCTCAGAGACTGTGCACTTTTCAGAGATTACTGTATATTTTTAATGTAAATAGCAAAACTAGCACATAATTTTTAACAACAATTTTAAGAAAATTATCCCAGAAGTTTCTCCCAAGACAAATTAGTTATCATCCAACTATGCAAAGTAATTTTTCATAAATACAACGAAAATGAACACATTTGCAATATTTCAATGGCCTTAATGGCGTAACCTTTAATCTTGTTTATGGCCCATCCACTCAAGTTTAAATAGTGGTAATTAGTGTATTTAATTTAAACTTCGTATTATATTGCAATTTTCTCCCGTTTCACTAAAAAGTTTATATTTTCGTCCAAAATGAGAATAAAAAGCCTCGAAGCCTCCCCCCTCTTGGTGGGGCTGAGCGTGTAACCTGAACAGGTAGTAAGACGCGTTGCTAAAAAAAAAACCCAAGCTTACTCGACACTGACGAATTAAACACATTTTGCGTGTCGTTTAGAATTACTGTTATTATTTTGATATTGATTGTTGTTGTTGCTGAAAGTGGACGGTCTACTTCAGCAATAATTACATTACAAAATGAGTAAGAGAGAAAATTCATCAGTAAATACTTCTGAGTCGGTTACATTACTCCCTCTTTAAAAAAAAAGTTTACCAACTANTAAGAAACTTATACACAACTCTTTAACTTGTCGGTCTTACTATAAATGAATCGTGCCTATTACATTGTACCAACTAAAGAAAGTTATCCATGTTTTGACTCGGTCTTTGTTAAACATGATGGTTATACTACTAGCTACTTCTGGCTTACTGGCTGAGTCGCGAACAATGAAGATATGATATTTGTCTTATTTACCTATACAACACTATCACAATAAACAAAATTTCAATTAATCCACTTGGTATAGACGTATTGTAAGTTAGGTTATTAGGTATTAAAATGCATATGTGATCTACGCTCCTTAATCTGATTTATTATATTGTCATAGTTGAATAATGGGCAACTTGTTTTAACAGAGTCATATAATTTTTTCCTCAAATTAGTTACAAAATATAGTTTGTAAAAGTTATTTTTCTCACTCTGTATCACATGTTCTAATTCAGGAAATTTCAGAGAACTCCATTGGATCTATACATGTGAAGTCCCTTGATATTTGGCCAATAATTTGAAATGGTTACTAATTAGATAGATTTTTATACTTAATCCAAGGCTAAATTAATTACAAGTCAACTTTAATGGAATGAACGACCAACTATCATGTCTACTATTAGTAAAACCAGTAACTATCAGTGAAACTTTTTTTCGTAAGTTGTTAGAAGTGCCAATCCTAGATTTCAGTGATGTTAAGTACAAACGCATGCGTAGAAGAGATATGTAGGCCTACAAGTTGTCTTAATTGAACCAAGTTGTCAAATTGAACCATAATTTCCTTGTAATTGCTAACCGCAGGAGGGTAATATGTCCGCAAACTATATAAATTGAGTTATTTACAAATTAATGGCCCCTATAGACATACGCCTCGTTTGTCGTCTAAAGGAAATATGTGCTGTAAAATACCATTGTGACAGGTCACTTTAAAAATAAAAATTAGCTCAGATAGGGAACAAGTTCTGGATTACAAAATAATGTTGGTTTCTTCGGATTTTTTGATTTGTTTATGTACATGTTTCCTTTTTGCAGTTAGTAATTTCACTTTTCATTGAAAACAATTACCATGCGAATATAGGTCGTTTATTTCCTAGTAGCTCATTCGATAGTTATTTTGCTATAGTTGCCATCATTATTTAATTAGATGTTTATCTATTGAATTAAGTACGAATCTATCTCCCACAAGTGTGAGGCATAATACAGTCTGATGAATGGGGGATTCATTAAATTCGGCTCTTTTGTCGTAGTCAGATTATCCCAAGATGGGCTCTATCGTCCCTTTTGTCTGCGACAATTGTACTTAGTCCGTATCAGTGATCAAAGGAACTGTCACAATGACTTGGAGCTAGGTTACTTCTCGAACCTAAAATGACAAATTAAAAACGGTTGCATTGTCTACGTTCATAAAAGGTTGACGTTGTCGACGTTAATTGGCTACAAAGTGTCTACCAAGTAGTGGTCGAGTTTTGGCTAAGGTTAAAAATGTTTGCACTCCTTAACATAATTCAGACCAAGAGGGTGATGACAACTATAACTGGATCGTGATAAAAACTTTATCTGTTAGTCCCCCGCATTGGTTGTTCCCGTGGTCTAAGGCGTCAGACTTTCAATATATTGGATTGCTGGTAGCAATATATTTCTTTGTTGGGTTCACTGGAGGGTAGTTTTTCATATGTGAATCATCCCTGTTCTTGATATTTTCTTCTTGCTGACGTAGCCGTGCTGTCTTTCCTTCAACAAACCTCCCCACACATATTCCATTACTTATGTTTCATATGAAAAAATAATTTGTGCTTACAAGCATGTTGGTAAAACATGCTGTTTGTTTTGAACCGCCCGGGATATCAGCATTTAATTAGGCTGACATGGTAGGGGTAAGGAAGGCAGGAACTGAAAGGAAATGTATCCGTATTCACGTGGAGGGAGAGTGGGTAAACCATTTAAGAAAAATCACCCTAAGTGGTCCCATCCAAGTTTCAAACCCCAAACTCCCCGTCCTCGGTAAACCATACCAGATGATCCTGAAAGTTAGTCTGCATACTCCCCGACATGGGTTTGTGTGAGTCATGGGGATCAGACTTGATAACAAAAACATAATGGATCATTGTGACAATCTTCCGTTGTATTTATATCGTTATATTGGAATTAAGAATAATCTAGTATTGTTTACTCTTTAATTCAGTAGTTTAGTCACAAGGGGAGTTACACGGGTTTGGGCCCAAACGTAGTTTGTGGATGATTTAATATCTGTAATGATCTGAAGATTTGCAAATATATCTGCCATTGTCAAGATCTCTGTTAGTTTCACTATTAATTTATAACCCTAAAAATGTATTTATTGATTTGCTTGGAAACAAAATTAGCAATATTTTATGATTATTAGATTTAACGCTGAAAATATGCACTTATTAGTTTTGTGTGTCGTTTTAATTATCTTTTCATTCTTTTCTAGCTCATAGCATTACTACATCTGCATAATTAAAACTCGTAATTAGGTATTATACAAAACTATAAGTAAACATAAATTCTGGTATGAGAGTGGCTTCAGCTACGTAAACATAATAAATATTATTTTTCTGCAAACATACTACACGCTTAGGTGGCTATATAGTCTAAGGCGTCACTGTCGCAAAAGAGTAGACGGCTGATGATGGGGATATCAGGGTTCAAATTCTGGTCGTGTTTACTGAGGGTGTTTTTTTCTTTCAAAATGCTTTATAAATCTCTCTCCATGCAAATGGGCGTACACTTAATTTAGCTTAAGCCCTCCTCATACCTAACACGTTAGCGTAATTAGTACATATGCATGTAACTTAAACGGATAATAAGACGTGGTTCTAAAAAAAATCAATAAAGGATATCATGTTGGTAAAAACTCCCCTTCTCATCCTGTTTGCTGTACCATGAAAGTATCCTTAAATAGCTTCTAGAATTACCCAATGTTAAAAAAAAATCTCCTTTGTAGTTTTGAACCCAATACTTCCATATCCTGCATTGACTATTGATTCTTTATAAATAACTAATATGTAGCCTACTTCCCTCGAATTCTCCGATTAAAACTCGAAACTTAGTTTCGTCAATGATAAATGCCGGCCGGGAGCAGAGTCCTCTGATGGAGAGCTGTTAAACTACGAAAGCGTCAAGACATTTTAGCTATAATACTATAATATGATTACAATATTAATCACTTTAACACCTATTGACTAGCTTAATTAAACTATATAGACAATATTAAAAATCGCAAGATTAAATTTAAAATAAATAATATTCAATTTAATGGAAACTACCTCCATATTGGTTGTCTTAAGTAACCACTACACCACACACAGCCCGTAAAAATTTGAATATGAACAAGTACATAATACATACATCTATTCAAAAGCTCTCTTATTAACGCATACGTCAATGCTTGGTTTTTTTTACCAGTCAGTCTTGATCACAAATTCGGTTGGAATAAAAAATATATTAGGTACAGTAAATACATGTTAAACCAACTTAATATAAAAAAAAGTAAAATAGCTTTTGTCATAGTAAAAATTTACAATTTACATACTTCATCGAATATCTTACATTGTAAAAAGGAAAAGTTACATTTAAATAACTTTCGTCATACTTTCTTATCCGTTAGTCATGCCTGGATTACCATATTTCATATCGTTCCATTACTACCTGTTGTAACAGGAGAGAACATCCTTTTATAAGAAATATTGAACAAAATGAGAAGTCGAATAAAAACCTCGTTTTTACACACATTACATTTTATCTACTTTTCATTTTTTTTAAATTCACTACTAATTTATTTCAATCTTCTTTTCTTTCTTTTCAGCGTTGATTTTTATTAGAATTTTTATTCTTGTAAGCAGTGGGCTGAGAGTTGTCGCTGTCTGCCCTTTTTTTTTTCTTCTAAGAAGTCTATGGAGTTTTCCTCTCCTAAATCTAATCAATTTACACAGACTGGAAACTTTTATAAGACATGAGCGTTCCCCTCTATTAGAACTACTCGTGTGCACCCCCTCCCCACCCTCTAACCACCATTCTCAACAAACTCCCCTCCGACCCCTACATCGGCACTCGATTTGAAAGTCTTGAGTGTAGAATGTTTCACTCTAACGAGTTCGGAATAAATGATTGACTGTTATATTGGTTACATTGATTTGACCCAGTAGAGAGGCTCAATAATAACCCCCTAACCCTCGTGCCACTTTTCCCTTTTGTATCTACTAAACTGATTACAATTCCACTACGCTTTATTTCAGGTTAAGTTAGCTGCAGTTTTATTAGAATAACTACTAACCTTCTGGCCGTTAATCTTAATTTTCTAGACCGGAGCCACTACTTCTTTATTCAAGTAGCTCCTCACTTGTCCTCACGAGGCATCGTTCCAGTCCCACTGCTTATCATAAAAAGATCTGCCAGCACCGGGGATCGAGCCTGGGACATCTGGATCTGTAGCCAGTAATTCTGACTACTAGACCACAAAGGTGGTCAATATCAATTAAAGGACATTGACACCAAATGTCAAAAGTGACAGATGTAGTACAAATTGTTTGGTTTGTAAATATATAAAAGTATATTTATAGTAATAATTTCAACTGTCAACTAATGTTCTTTTACGGTAATTCTCCCATAGTTAATTATGTAAATGTCAGTGTTCTACAGCTGTTACTTTTGACGGGTAGTATGAATTTCGATAAATGCGAAATAAAAAAGTCAGTTTTTAATGTTGGCCTCTATTAATGTGTAAGATTCTTCCAATGACGATGTTCTAAATCACTGTGGGATTTTTGTTGCGGTAGGGGGTGAAATGGTCACCGGATATGATGTAGTTAATTGAAACTGTCCCTGCAACGTTCTCGGGTGTCAAAGGTGAGGAGGGAATACCAACGTTAATCAAAAATTAACGGTAGAGTTTTAGTTTTTTTCCCAATGTTTTTTTTTTCATTTTTAGGTTGGTAGGCCTACGCCCATGTTCTCTTGAAACAATAGTCGAGTGTTGGCTGCGTCGCGGGTTAATTAGTGTGTTTGCACAAGCTTGGGGGTAGTTAGATGCTAAGGGTTGGGGGTGAAGGGGAGTTTAATTAGTTTAGTGCATATTTTAACCTTGTGTTTCTAAAATTGTGTAGTATTTATTTTAGAATAAAATGACCAAAACGTGAAAAATATGTAAAACAATCTTTACATATTTTTTTAAAACCACATGCAAGTTAAATATTACTACATCTTGTTTCTACTCGGCATCTAGATGAACTAAACAAAGAAAGTAGGGAGGGAATAACCCGTGAAGACGTGGTGATAAAAGATATATTTAAAAAAAAAACAGGTGGTTTTTGTCTCACTAGATTTTGTTTGAACCCATTCCTACCACCCGGCCGGGCTATCCAGCCCATCCCACAGAGACAAGAAGGGTCGAGCTTTGAAGAAAAGTACCCACATTTGCTTAAAGAGAGGTTGGGAAACCATTCGGTACACACAGCTAGAAGTAGATCCTCAACCTCTCCCTCACCGACAAACCAGACCAAACTACAGGGTGATTCACTTGGGACTGATCACTTATTGTGTGGAATATAAGATGAGCTTGAAACACGAACGGAGCGGTTCTTTATTTCACGACGAAGCAGTCGACCTTGGGTCAAGGTATGTTTTACATTAATCAAATGTGACTTTCCAATCACGAGTTAATTAAAATAAATAGTATGGTGCACCGCATAAAATTTCTTCCGCCTTTATCTTAAAATAGACATTTACTAATAGCTCATAAGATTGTGAAGTGAAATAATAGGTATATACATTGTTGTAGTAAGACTTCACCAAAGATCATAGATGAAATAATGTACAATGTTACTTACTCTATGGTATTAGGAACTAGGAATACTGTTACAGAAAAAGTACCTTAAAAGTCATTTTCATAATAAAATGAAAACTTCCATCTTGTTTATAATGGTAAACAGTGTCTTGATATGAAATATAATCAAAATCGTTAAAACAAATTTCGAGAAAATCGATTTTATCTCTTTTTCCCCTCAGTAATTCCAAAAACCATTTTGGAAACCCCAGATACCAAGTTTTAGCCCAAGTGGTAAAATGGTTTCGACTCTAGCCCGAGATACAGACAGACATACAGACATATGGCATTGCGAAAACATTTTTTTTGATTCAGGGGGTCATGAAACGTTAACATTTATCAAAATCTCGAGTTAGATTTTTTTTTACTCTCCCAATACTTTCTTTCCGAGGTGTCGAGAGAAAGTAAAAATAGGTGTTCAGTCTCTGGTGTATATTGATGCCTTAATCCACATACCCATCATTGTGTGTTATTAAAGTTTGATTCATACTTTCGACGACAATAGAGCAGGATCTGTTAAGTTTCTTAGATAATTCACAGTAATATGATTCTAGGTCTGTCTACCCATGATTAGTGGTGTAGTCCTAAGGAAAAGGGTACTTGGGCGTCATTTCCTCAATTTAAAGTAACTTTATATATATATATACATTATAAATATCAAATTGGATTAGGAGTTTAACTTTTAACATCTATAATAGTTTTTAATTGTTTTATAGGTAGGTACAAAGACAAGATATAAATGGTAATTATATTAAGTGATATTAATGGAATGTAGCTCAACTTATTAATTTTATGATAACAATTAAAGCAAGCGCAAATTCATTTTTATATTATGCTGAGGAAGAACTTCGTCACTGTCATGACACGATTTTGTTCCCCACAGCTGACCGGTGATGCAGCAACCACGTATGAACGTATGACAGTAGATTCCATTGCCTTAAAATGGGATCATTTATTTTAATGAATATTAATGATTCAACATGGTTAATAATACAAGTAATGGAGTATTTATTAAGTTCCTTACACTTTAATTACGTTCACACTCAGCAGAACAACAAGGAATTGATTTTAAGCATTCTACTAAAGGCTCAAGAGATTCTTGCAGACATTTTCCTCAACAGTCAGCGTAGTTAATAAAAAACCGGATCGGAGGAAATACAATTAAGAGATTTTTTTTCTTTCGGTTTGAAGCAACGCCTGGTACTCCTACTAGTAACTACATATTAGTACGTGTGCCTGGGGATGGGTGCTATGTCTGTTCTAGATTTGAGTTAGTTTGTAAGTCGTGTGCTGTTGTAAACATTCGGTTCAGAAAGTACACGTTAAACATCTGAAAAAAAAATTCAAAAATTTATTGCCTGGAACTTGCTAAGATTCAAAATCTCTGCCCTAAAAAAAAGCAGCTGGATACAGTAATTTTAATTACTACAAAATTGATCAAGTTCATCAACGATCTTTAAAATAGTTTAAATAACGACCTAGTGGTTAAGGAGTTTGACTAAATATTGATGGGGTCAAAAATTATGTGTGAGGTTTCGCTGCTAAAGGTAAAGTTAGTTAGTAGCTAGTGCTCTAATGATAAGCTACGTATTAAAAAAAAAGAAACTTTTCAAAAATGAACTGTTGGATCATGTAAGAGCAAAGTTACCCACTTGCTCACGTAATTTGACCACAGAAGCCCTTTAGGAAATACACGAGTTGATAAACCTTGGAAGTTTTGTTGCCCAAATTTTTTATAATAAACTATCACCGTTGCATTAAACAGGGGGAGATGATTTCATTTATACTACATACTCGATAAGTTGAGAACAACGCCGCAGTGTTTGGTGTGTATGTCCGGGGTCAATATAGTCATCCAACTGCGAAATGAAACTTGCCGAGTTAATTTTTTTTGTACCACATCCTTTTTTTTTAGCACAACGTCTTAACATTCGTTCGGGTTATACGCCTATGTACTAATTAAATTAATCAAATTAATTAATTAAATTTAGAGTTGTATGTACCCTAACTTGCGTGGAGGAAGAGTGGAAAACAATTTTGTAATAACCACCCTCTGTACACCCTACCGAGATTTGAACCTAGATACCCCCGTCATCAGTGGTCTAGTCCATTGCGAAAGTAGCACCTTAGACCATGCGGCCACCGAAGTGGGGTCAGCGCGCCCTTTAAAACCAGGACAGGAAGATACTGATACCTTTATCGGCGTGTCCACCGGTGCAGTTGTAGCTATCAAAATAATAGAGTACCGGGGTCAGGTGGAGGTCGAGGTTAACGCCGGGATCACGATCAACTTAAACTTAACTTAACGTAACTTAACGTAACTTAACGTAAAGAACCTCCTTGTGTGTTTAAATGGAAGCGATCACGATGCACTTAACTTAACGTTGACTTGCAGTTAACTTAACATAAGAGATGTCCTGGGAGGTCTTTTACTTTACTTTACGTTACTTGAAGGGTATCACGTGATCTAGCCAGCCAATCATAATGCGAGTGACGTCATCAGGGATATTTAGTAACTCATTTGTTGGTATTATAACTAATGTTTACTCTTTAGCGTAAGTTCTAGTGATCAGACATTGAAACAAAATAATTACACTAAAAAAGGAAACCTAAATTTATCAAAAAAATCTGTAATAGATATTTTTATATCGATTGAAAACTGTAAACATTCACAGATCATCACTGTAAAACTAGTACAAATCACAGATCATACTCGAGAATGAAGATGTTTGGCCCGAGTGGTTACGTTAAGTTACGTGAATCGTGATCACACAGACGTTAAGTTAACTTTAAGTTAACGTTACGTTAAGTTACGTTAAGTTAACGCTAAGTTGATCGTGATCCCGGCATTAACCTCGGTTTGGATACACTGGGGCTCGTTTTCCACATATCTGATTATATCAGCATGTTTCTCATATTAACTATCTATGTCCCACTTTACTCAAATTAGCCTCATTATTGTTTCCTTTTC
Source organism: Timema genevievae (assembly GCA_902155825.1). NCBI lineage: Eukaryota > Metazoa > Arthropoda > Insecta > Phasmatodea > Timematidae > Timema > Timema genevievae. The sequence continues at coordinate 348,724 of CABFWO010000349.1, read as the reverse complement.
TTTAATCCAGTAATAACCTAGGTCAGGGCTGGCGTACCTCCTTGAGGGCTTGTGCACAAGATGTCAAAAATTGTTAGGAAACATTCTTTCGTGAGTCCGTAAGTATTTTAGGTAACAAAATGGACAAGTGGATTCTTTAAGTTATTGTATATTATAAGTATTGCATTATATTCTAGTTATTATATAAGTTATATTAATAAAATGAAGAGTTTTTATATCTGTCATGAACATTGCGAGATAATTGCCGCATGCAAAGGTCTAAAATTTTAAAATTAGTAACCCATGTTCATGAACATGAGCACCCCGAAGCCGGAATTGTACAATTTTTTTTTTTTAGTTAATTAAAAACCGGGTTAGGAGCAATACAATAATTAAGAGATTTTTTCTTTCGGTTTGAAGCAAAGAAAAGCGTTGCCCGGTGTAACCACGCAATACATTGCGTGGCTACCCCGGGAAACGCCGGGTACTTTTGCTAGTTACATATGAATACGTGTTATTGTAAAAATATTTTCACAGATATAGAGAATACACTAGGCAATGTTACTAAGAATGAATCAGAACGTTTGAGAAATTATATATTTTATCTTAATTTAACCTCTTTTTATTACCAGTTTGGCTAAAACGCTTACATTAATTACCCTAATAGAATAGGAATGAGTAAGGTATAGTTTTAGAGGAAGTGTACCCGCATTCGCGTAGAAGGATCGTGGAAAATAATTGAGGAAAAACCACCCTCAGCAAACCCGACTGGAATTTCAACCTCAATCTCCTCGACACTGGCAGTCAAGTCTAACTAACACGAGAGCACGAGAGTGACGCGTTAGACCATGTGACCATCGATGCTTTTTAGACAAAATCCATTACTCTTTGGAATCAATAATTAATTTTCAAGAAATTAGAATAATTATTTTATGTTATAGTTTTTTATTTAAATCATTAAGCCGAGGAAAAACTTTTCAAACAACAATGAATATCGTGTGCAAAGAAAGCTTTCTCGCACAAGTTCGTCAGCTCCGACCTCCACGGCTTCTTGTTGCCAAATAACCGGCGGCCTTAGTGGGCTCAACAACTTTGCCTCTTCCATGGATATTGTTCGCTAATAGCTCCCTCCCACAAGTTCAATTTCTGCCCGCTAGGTGGTTCCCGAGGAAACTTCTCCATTATACGTCTTCACCTCTCGTTAGGTTACAGTGAGGAAATATCTTTCATATGCTACCAGTTTTTGTAGCGATCTTTACTGAGTATACTTGGATTCTAGTTCTGTAGCCATTAAAGAGGTTTATTATAGGTCAAGAGAGCCTTGGCTCTTTCCCAGATTAGTATATAATGTATGAAATCGTCCTGTTACATAGATATTACGATTGTTCCTGGCGCTAGATTTGGGTGTTATCTTGTAGATCGTATGCAAATAAACAACTCTCTACTATTTAGTTGGTGTGACGTGGGTTGTGGTCTATGTTCTAAAACCGACATGTTTAGGTCCCAGAGATCATTTCAACGAACATAGATTTGAACGCACCAATAAAACTTCACGTGGCTGATTCTAGAACACAGCGGCCATAAACAATCTCTTCAAAACTGTCATATAAAAGGTTGTTTCTTCTGAACACGTAAAAAACTATCGTCATAGAAGTGAGCTATAAATATTGTTTATGTCATGAAACAAATAACATTTTGCGAGATTGTACCAACAGATACTTTACATTCTCATTCATACCTTGTATTGCTCACTAAACTTTTTTAAACACTCAGATTATATCATAACACGACATACAAACTAACTTAACCTATGAAAACAGTCTTAATAATATACACCCAGCCCTAGCAACTAGTATAGTAAATATAGGAATATATCAGGTCTGTTTAACGCACCCGACAGAAAAGGGGGTAATATTAATCCAAACCAGAGTGTACAGCTCAACAGGTCATTTCAAACATAATATCTCTCACAATCACCAGGGACGCCACGATACAGGCAATAAACTGCCCCGTGATATACGACACTTTTCAGATTATCTTTGACCAAGGAGGTTATAATACTGGTCAGGAGATGACCACACATAAGAAGCAAGTAAAGCTCAAGGAGAATGTAGGTTGGGAAATATCTGGAATCTATAGTGATATTATGCGAGAAAGTCTACAGAAGGATATATATTGGAGAGCAACCAAAAAGACAAATATGGAACAAAGAAAGCCAAAGAAAGATATAAACTGGAGAGTAACTGGGAGAACATACTAAATAAGAAGGGTATAAGCTGTAGAATAGTTTGGAAACAAATATGAAGCAAGGAAGGCTCTAGGAAGATATGGTACTGGAGAATAGCTTGGAAACAAATATGAAGCAAGGAAGGCTCTAGGAAGATATGGACTGGAGAATAGTTTGGAAACAAATATGAATCAAGGAAGGCTCTAGGAAGATATGGACTGGAGAATAGCTTGGAAACAATTATGAAGCAAGGAAGGCTCTAGGAAGATATGGACTGGAGAATAGTTTGGAAACAAATATGAAGCAAGGAAGGCTCTAGAAAGATATGGACTGGAGATTAGCTGGGAAGCAAATATGAAGCAAATAAGGCTCTAGGAAGATATAGTATGGAGAGTAACTGGAGGACAAATATTAAACAAAGAAGGCTCAAGAAGTGTATAAACCGGAGAGTAACTAGGAGTTACTGACTCGATACTTGCTTGTTTGCCAAATATCTACCAATCAATTTTCCAAATATAGGCTTACTTTTTTTTTAAATATACATTTTCTCTTTAAAAAATAAAGCTTATAAACTGAAACCACTGTTTTAATTGGCATTTTTCTAAAATATAAAAATCAATTATTATTTTATATTTACATGTGAGCTGACCCAAATTCAGTTTTTGATTTCATAGGCTGACAAAATAAAACTTAAACAGCACAACAGAAAATCTACAGCAACTACAAGGGCATGGGCTCATGAGAGTGAGTAAAAAAATAAAGAATAACGGAAGGTTGAATGAAACTTTTATTAAAATTGACAATGAATGTTTGTAAAAGGTTTAACCTACCTGTAAGAAAGGTTTGAATCTCAGTTGAATACACTGAATATGGCTTTCCACATATCATTTGTCAATGCAGTTGTCTCCTTCCCTTTGCACGCTAATGAGGCTACATTTCCTCTTAAATTACCCTCTTACCTTCCTAATATCCTGCCCTTTGAAATAAGTTTTTTTTTTCTGCACCCGTATTGGTGTGTACGTGAAGTAAATGTCAGACTCATCCAGTCTGATTTGCCGGTGATAGAGAGGTCAAGGTTTGAATCCCGGCCTTATGTACCTAGGGTAGATCGTCCTCTCCCTCTACGCAAATTCAGAAACATTTCCTCTAAATTCTACCTTCCTCATCCCTAACCCATTAATGTTTATGTTTTGTAACATGTAAAGACACATAAATAGTCATATATTTTATTAACCTTTACTTTTAGTGGGTTTTTTTTTCAATGTAGCACCTTAAATTTTATGTATGTTTATAAATACTAAGAGGAACATTATACCAGGTTTTCTGTACCGCCTCTAGTAAAATATTAATTAATAACTCTAATTTGTAATAATATTTAATTTATTCATATATATAATTCATATTCGTATATCCTGGACGTTTAGTGTTAGATGAGACGGAGAGGGGGATGTAATTAGACACTAACGTAGCTTTAAACGCAACAACGATAAAAACAGATGTCTTGGTGAATGTGCGGATGTTGCTCCAAGTCTGTAGCGTCTTGTTTTAGAAACCTCCTTGTTTACCTCCCCTCCCATCTACCCCCCTCCTTCTTTCCCTTTCTTACAATCTTCTACTACACCCCCTCAACTCAGTTGTTGTTGCTATGTCGAGGAATCTCTCTCGCGTGCGGTAACGAAGCTAACAACTCTGCCCTGCGGTTGGGGTGTTGGTTGGTAGCAGTGCTGTGTCAATAAGGCCGGTGTGTTGCCACACTTGGGGGATACCTTATCTACTTGAGCTCCACAATGTGGCACAGTCACGTGGCTTTAAGCCAGCTTGCGATAATTACACCCGAGTGATTAAAATAAACACACTATGAATAAAATATTAGTCTGTACCCTCTAAGGCTAGACACACGTATCGGGGGTCACATGGGCTAAGGCTCCATTATCGTCTGTCTTTGTTTGCTGACGCTCGGGGTTTTAATTCCAAGATGGGTGTTTTTAGGGGTTTTTTCCTAAAGATTTTTCCCACCCTCCCTCCACGCAAGTGATGGTACATTTCCTCAAAATTTACCTTTGTAATCATAAATCTCTTTAGCGCAAGTATGCGAATAACCCGAATATGGAGGAGGATGCAGATCATGGGAACATAAAAAACAAAACAAAAAACGTTTTAACGTCTATGAGCGCCTTAAACTTTTAAAACCCAAGAAAACAGAATGAATGATTAATGTGAATATTCTTTGTACTGACAATAGGTGGCTAGCCTACTATCATACGAAAGGTAACTTGGTGAGGAGAATTTATTTAATTTATACCCTGTTCATGGTAAGAAGGAACGAGTTAAAAGTATTTTTTACTACCAAAATTCTACAATATAGTAGGATCCTGACAGGTAAACAAGTATTTCAGACCACCCTTCCTACCGTGAAGAGAGCACATTCCCCTTGGTAAAGAAACAACTAGTTCCATAGCACCTAATCTGGGTGTGACCCTAAGCCTTTGACTATGAATCGTCTGTTAATAGTTTTATTTTTAAATAAACTAATTCCATGGACGCGTTAAGGGCCTGAAGTGAACAGTTTTCATGGTTACATAAGATTTAAAAGTAGCTAGATTTTTTTTAGCTAATTTATTTAAACACAAATACACTAAGCCAATATATTTAATCTATCTATTTTTGCGATAGTAGCCCTTGCATGGATAAGCCCTCAACCCGCAATAAAAAAGAAAAAGAATTTAATCCCATATTAAAATATAGGAACAAAATAAAATTTATTTTCTGATTTCACTAGTTTAATTTGAACAAATATAAATTATTTTAGTAAGTTAAATTATATTTTGTTTAAAATTTGACTCCTTGTGTTAAAATTGATTAACTGTCAAGAATATATTATTAAACTGATTTCACTTTTTAGAGTAAACATAAAAAAAAGTATAACAATTTGAAAACAAACTATTTAGCTCGCGGCGCACACAACGTGTTCAAACTATTATTGTTTAAAGATGTGGTAAACCTGTTCAGCATTCTTTATTCAAAAAGAGAAAATGTCTAAAATATCTAAAATGAATAATCGAAACACGAACTGCGCACCCTAATTTTCGTAATTTTAGATACGAGAAGGACGCCGCCCTATTGATACATTTTGTTGACGCAAGGAAGCTGGGGTCATCATGTATCAAGAAAACAGGAGTCGGAAAAGTCAACAGAAAGGTCCGAAAGTTATAAAATAATATTGGATGTGGGGTCCGTGCGTGGCCTAAGGCAAGGGAAATCAGGAACTAGTCTCTACACCCCAGCCCCCACCCCCTCTCCGGAAGATCGACTTCCAGCTTGACGTGGGACCAATAATCCACCCCGTTGAGACGACACCCCGCAATACAATACCCCACGTGCAATAAGGCTACAACGCACAATCTTGTATTTTGAAAATATATTTTAAAAATTGTATCTGAGCGCACCAGTAATGAGACTCAGCTACCTAAGCAAGTTAAAACTTTCCTTATCCCGTTGGATTAAGAGTGGTAGATATTCTTCGATAGAATCAAAAGTATAAATGGTGATACCAACACATGATTACATTAACATATGTTTATTAATTCAGATGAAAGAAGCTTAATAGTATAGCTAGCTCTATTAATAGAGAGACTAGCATTCAGAAGTTTGATTGGATAGACGACAACTTTTGATCAAAATCACTATTTAAACACTACATACATGGAAATTTAATAAAGTACCTTAATGATAAATGTGAGTTAAATGTTAATAAAAACATTATGATACTATTCTTATAACATATCTGTGTAACCCGCTTCGGTGGCCGCAATGTCTAACAAGCTACTCTCGCTGTAAACTTGACTGCCAATGACGGGAAGATCAAGGTTCGAATCTCGGTCGGGTGTATTAACCCTCCAGGCAAATGCGGGTACACTTTATATGGATATAGCCTTCTTAATCCCTAAAACCATTAACGAAATTAGTACATAAGCATATAACCCGAACGGGTAGTAATATATGGTGCTTAAAGAAACTTCTGTGTAGCGGATTGCAACAGGGGATATGCCATATGTTTTAGTTCTTCTTCTTCCTTTACCAACGCCTTTAGAAATCTCATGATACTATGCTTATAACACTTCTGTATAGCGGGTTGCATTAAATAAATATACAGAGGATATACAATGTGTTTTAGTTCTTCCTCTTCCTTTACCAACGCCTTTAGAAATCGCATGATACTATTCTTATAACAATTCTGTGTAACGGGTTGCAATAAAGGAATATACAGGGGATATGCCATATGTTTTAGTTCTTCCTCTTCCTTTACCAACGCCTTTAGAAATGTCATGATACTATTCTTATAACAATTATGTGTAACAGGTTGCAATAAAGGAATATACAGGGGATATGTAATATGTTTTAGTTCTTCCTCTTCCTTTACCAACACTTGTAGAAGTATCATCATATTATTCTTATAACACTTCTATACAGTGGGCTGTATTCATAAATGTACAGGCCTATTGGTCAATTCTTGTTTATTAGTTATTAAAAATGAACAAGCAATACTTACAAAACCAAACGAGCGTCCCCCTTTTGTTGCTTTATAAGATAAGGAACTATGATTCATATTAAACTATTAAATTACAAAAAGCTCTATTTGTTGCCAAATTATTTTATGTATAATATATAACATATTAGATTTTTTAAATAAGGTTGAATTTTGCTATAAAAATTGACTCTTAAATTAATCTTAATCGACTCCCAATTTCATTAAACAAATTTGTAGCCTGACGAAAAATTACATTTATTTGTAAAACGTTTCACAAAGAAATGTCATAATAAACACAAATAATATTTTTGAAATGATTGATCGAGCGTATAAAACAAATAAAAGGAAGGTTTTGATGTAAAATAACCCCAAAAATATATAAATAATTTATATTTGTAGAAATCAAAATACTAGTAATGAATTTCAATTGAGTTATATTCTTATAATAGGCCTGCAGTGTGATTAAAAGGTATGTCTGCATAGGGAATAATTTAATTATACCTTTAGGTGTCTTCCTGGAATGCCTTCGTCTAAAGAAGATTGTAAAGAGTTCATTCTCCTTGTCAGACTAGGAAGCTGTTGCAAAGGAATTCGACAAGGAAACACACACCCGGGAAGAACCAACCAACTCCCCCCCCCCCCCCCC
>CABFWO010000349.1:330909-341333 GCA_902155825.1 Timema genevievae | reverse complement strand
TGTTGCCAAGTTTTTCCCTATGTATAGAAACTTTTGAATCACTCTGTATATTAAGTGAATACAAAAAGATTGAGGTCAATTCGTTACGATTTCCGACCTGTAGAGAGAGTGTGTACGTACAGTACATACATGCACACCAACGGACAACTGCACAGGGCAACATCTTTTTACGCTCATTGACATTAAGAGAAAACTCAATCAATTTTTTATAAAGGGGGCGTTCAAGTATTACGTAAGCATCTTAGAGGGGAGTGTTCGAGCTTTGATTATTTTTGCTGTCAAGGGGGGGGGGGGAGTCAGAATAATGCTTATGTAAGGCAGAGAATGAGGGGCAAAATTGAGGGAGGGAGCATCGCCAGCCGTTTGAACTTAGGGCAGCTTCGGGCAGCAATGAAAAGGTTGGGTGGCTAAACGAGGAAGAAGTGGAGAAGCCTATAGAGGTAAGCCAAAGCTTGAGTGACCTAGGACCCCCACACCCCGAATAGAAAAATAATAATTGAAGGTTTTGTTTTTTGTTAATTTTTGTTAGCTAAATTATGAGTTGAAAATGTAAATCAATGACAGTGATTTATACGTGAAGTAAACTGGTTAGTGTGATATTACGTGACAGTATAACTAGTATTGACTATAGCATGGATTTAATTGGTTTAATTATTTAATTATTATTGTTAGAACTAAAATATGTCTTAAGGGGAGGGTGTGTCCCCCCCCCCCCCTCTGATCTGGATTCACCCGTTCCTAGTAGATTATAATTTTTCTGCAGATAAGTGTGTATCTTGGTTAGGTATGTATACTAATATTGAAATAAATGTATCTGTGAGCGTACGGACAAATACGTTAAGCTCGTCTGGTCTAGTTTGCTAATGGCGGGAATATCAGGGCTATAAATCCAGTAGGGTGTAATGGTGTGGTTTTCCCTTTATGGTTTTCCACTCTTCCTCCATGCCTGTAAATTTCTTCTAAATTATCCCTACCTCCTTCTTGCATACATTAAATAAAATATGTGGATAGCTCGGATGGGAAGAAAGACGTAGAGCACAGAAATAGATTTAATGATCATTTCATTCTAATTTTAATACATGAGACTTGGTCGGATTTTTGCCCTTTGCTCTTGAAGGGTTGGAGGAAATTGGCTTTAGTAATTACTTTTCCAACTAATGAAGTCAGAAGTGAGCTATTTGAATGGATTGTAAAACCATTATTTGAAATAAAATTTATTTCAGAGAGGGCAACAAACTTAAATGTCTGCATGGTACAACAACTTAGCATAAAGTTTGAAGCAAGTTTATTTTGATGATTTAGTTTGATTTAAGTCTTTGGGCCCAAATCCAAACACGTTTAGCAAATTTAGATTAATTGTACTATTATGTAATAAGATTAACAATTTACAAATGTTGACTTATTTCAAACAAATATTTACCACCAGCTCTTTGTAAATCTGAAACTTAAACGGCTTTTACTAATGTTTCATATTCAAGATAATGATTTGAGTTGAAAATTATGACTAGGGCTCATATCGGTGGAAAAGCGTTCTAAAATGTCAAGCTCTAATACTGAATTTCTGGTGATGGAGAGCTTGAGGTTCAGATCTTGGTCGGGTGAATTGGTGGGTGATTCTCAACATGCGTTGTACCGCAATTTTTCCCCATCTTCCATCCAGTTAATACAGGTACATTTCCTTTAAAATACCATTCTATTCCCATCCCCTAAATTCAGCCGTTAAATTTCCTTAAAGTTAAAATCAAAGCTGAAAATAACTTAGAAATTAAATTATTTAATATTTTCGTCTCTGTCACAAAACGTTATCTCTCTATATAAACATTGAACCGAGTCTTACTACCCGTCTGGGTAATCCAAATTTAATTACTCAAATAAGGTAAACTAATAGATGAAATATGCCTATATTTTATTGGAAGAAGAGAGAGTGATAAATCATTCAGTACACCTGGCCGGAATACAAACCCCTACATTCCTGTGAACCAACAAACCAGAATAAATTAGCTTGATGTTCAATCCAAATGCCCACCGATGTTGGCCACAAGAAGTTATAGAACGCTTTCGACAGTAAAAATAAAAAGCGATGACTTAATAAAATATCTCACTGCAAATAAATATTATAACGAGCGTACAATGCAAACAATGGCGTCACAATTCGAGGGGATAAAATTGAATTTTGTTTGGTTTTAAAAATAAATAAACACAATCCCATGTACAGGGCATTTAAGAGGATTACAGGCCCAATGAAAACAAATAAATGCTTGTGAACCCACTCGGGTAAAAGTGATTTTGTGACAAATAAAATACAAATTAGTTCATCAAATATTTGTATTACTACACCTACTGGACAGCAAGACAAGATATTTCATTGTGTTTTACATCCATTACTTTAATTGTGGTGGTAGTTTTTAGAACCTACTTATTAGTTGCTATTTTTGAATTTAGACGCACTGTTAGTGCCTTAGACTTTGACCCAGTATACCACAGCTCTATCACTGAATGGATAGGTTGGATAATGTGAGAGGTGGTTTCTGCATTTTGGCTGAAAACGTTTGGGTGCTGAGCTACACACATTGACCTACCAGCTCTGAGAGATTGTTTTGAATACCGATAAATGCCGCCATACCTAATGGAGGAAAACAGAATGAGATTGATTCACATTTTACTGATAGTGTCGACTAAGTTGATAGCAAGTCAAACGTTTTAACTTTAGTGAAACCTCCCTTAATGGACACCTCTTAATAAATTTCTCCGGCAAAATAGCACGGGCTATCACGGCGAAACAACTTTCCCACAGCATATTTTTTTCAGTAACGGACATGGACACTGCTAGATACGTGTATTTTTGCATTAAAATATCTAAATAGTGTACAAAAATGGCACACACTAGTCCTTATATTTTACGATATTTTTTAATGTAATTGTCTTGCGTGCAGCGTGAGTAATCCCTCCTTCTCCTATTAAACAAACAGTTTAGTTGCCAGAACACCCTATGTTGTCGGAGGTATATGCAGAATGACTTTGAAAAAATCTGATGTAGAAAGGAATTTTGAAAATAAAATTCAAAATAACAAAAAAAAAGAGTTTACTTTATTTACACATAGACTTATCAATAAAATAGTGTTGAAAGGTCTTAACTTGTTGATGAAACAATATTTTTTCTTTATTTTGAAGTACTGTACTAGTAAATAAAAACTTTTTTACACACATAAATTACATTATTGTTTTGAGGTGAGTACGTTATTTGTTTTTGTCATTCATATATGTGTTTAAAGTTTTACAGAAGTATTAGTAATACAGTAGATATACAGCCTTTTCTTTACTTTTAATCATCTAGTTATGTTTATTAAATATATAGTACACTAGGCCTATTGTACACATATCACTTTATTTGCATATTTGTTTTGAGTTTTTTCAAAATATTTCTGTAACAATTTCTATTACGGATATTTCATTTCCCATATTTTACGATCTATGACTAAATGCCTGCATTTTAAGGTAAAGAAAGGAGCGAAAAAGTCTGCTTAGCATCAATGTTACTAACGGCTTAATTTACGGGGTAGAGATAAGGAAGAAAGCTTAGAGGGAGTGCACCCTCATTAGTGTGAAGGGGGGACTAGAAAATTAGTTATAAACCCCATGAGGAAAATCTTCCCCAGTACACCCAGCCGGGACTTGAACCTTGACTTATCCCGTCACCAGAAATCTAGTATATATTGTGAGCTTGATGTCTTAGACCGTGCGACAACCGATGCGGGTACTGCTACAGATGATATTTCGATGATCAGTTATTTGCTTACCAATGACTGTTTCTTCGTAGCTGGTAGATTTTAGAAAGTTGGTCTACTTCTACAAGCTCTTATAGAGTAGGAGTGCTTTCAAAACCAAACCGAGTGCGCTGAAGTAATTTCCATAAATAATTAGCGATTATACCTTTAAGAAAATTCAGGTACATTTCCTCTAAATTAAACCTTCCTCGTCCCTACACTATTAATGTAAATACACGAATAACCCAAAGTGCTAGTAAGACTAGTATTTTATCCTTATTGCAAACAACCGGAGATAATTTAAATAATTAGTACGTAATTGTAATTAGTTAAGAGAGAAATAAAAAAATCAATTTATGTGTATTTTTTTAAAAATGGCTACTTAGTGGTTAGAACAGATACTATTTAGTTGTTTGGACCCAATAATTATAAACAGAACCGTTAGGTATTTTTGGGCTACGGGTGTCATGAAAAGATTACTGAGACATTAAAGGCACTGTGAACCGAAGTGATTTAGGAACCTCTGATCCAATCTGTTGCCTAGCAGTGAAAAAATTGCACATTGGAGCCAAATTTTAAAGTTTAGGCCCGTAAGTTGTCTTCTTTGTTAAAGGACATTATGTACTAGATGAGCCACATGACCAAATCCTCCATTCATTCCCGTTAATAAGAGCAGTATTCACGCCAACCCCTAAATCCACCCCTATTAATCTCTTACATGATATATCATTACATAGCCTGTCAAGTTAGGGTTCTATAACAGGGCGTGAATTGCGCTTAGTTTGGAATTATTGATAATGATGAGGGCATAGACGTTAACTCTCAAAACACGGGGCTATACAAGCACAATACTTACAAACTAGCTTAGCCCAAAGCCCGATTTTTATTGGAAGATTCAAGATGGACGAGTTGTCAACATCGCCAATAGTTTACTATATCTACCTTACAACTATCAAAATTTGCAATGCCTCTAAGGGCACGCTAAGTGATCCCACTGGACGTCTCGGGTTCAGACCCTGACTGGCTCAAATATACGCTTTGATCGGTTTAGATACACATGTCTTATTTATAGGCATTAGACTATTGTCTTAGTTCGGATGCCAAGTAGGTACGTCTCCTATCAACGTTGTAGGTAGGTTATTGCTGCATATGAAATTATGATTACGGTTATTAATAGGTTGATTTATTGACATACTTAACTTGATTAACTCTGAAGAAACCCACTTGGGTGGCCGCATGGTTTAAGGCGCTACTATCGCAATAGACTAGACTGCTGAAGACGGGAATATTGTAGTTTGAGCCTGGTCATGTGTACTGAGGTTTTTTCATAGATAGTTTTCTACTCTCCCTCCACGAAAATGTGGCTATACTTTCTCTAGATTTAACTTTCTTAATCCCAACACATGATTATAATTATTACAGCTTGGCGTACAACTCAAACAGCAGGTAAGACGTGGTGCTAAAAAAATAGTCTGAGTTGTTTAATCTCAGGGTAGTAAACCATCAATCTAACGATTAAATTGTTCCCTTGTCCAGTTAGAAAGTTAGAAAAGCGGGTTAAAATATCTTATTCTGGGAACGAAAGCTTGAAAATGTTGTTAATATATGTTATGTTCCGTGCCTGACAAAAGAGATAGTTGCGAAACACACACCTCGTGGTGCAAATATATAACACTACAGGTACAGGAGGGTCTAACACAGTCAGAGATACAGGAGGATGTAAGACAGTCACAGGTACAGGAGGATGTAAGACAGTCACAGGTACAGGAGGATGTAAGACAGTCACAGGTACAGGAGGATGTAATACAGTCACAGGTCCAGGAGGGTGTAAGACAGTCACAGGTACAGGAGGGTGTAAGACAGTCACATGTACAGGAGGGTGTAATACAGTCACATGTACAGGAGGGTGTCCGACAGTCACAGGTACAGGAGGATGTAATACAGTCACAGGTCCAGGAGGGTGTAAGACAGTCACAGGTACAGGGGGATGTAATACAGTCACATGTACAGGAGGGTGTCCGACAGTCACAGGTACAGGAGGGTGTAAGATAGTCAGAGGTACAGGAGTATGTAAGACAGTCACAGGTACAGGAGGGTGTAAGACAGTCACATGTACAGGAGGGTGTAATACAGTCACATGTACAGGAGGGTGTCCGACAGTTACAGGTAGAGGAGGGTGTCTGACAGTCACAGGTACAGGAGGGTGTAAGACAGTCACAGGTACAGGAGGGTTTGAGCTCCAACCTCCTGATCACTGTACAACCAGACTGGATCAACCCACCTTTTAGTCCACGTGCCTGCCGATGTGGGTTGTTATATTAAGTAAGTAAACTATACAAAGTGGTATTTGTTCTCAACAAAGACATGTATATACACATACTTATATACATATGTAATTATATACATAATTGGATGAATTCTTAAATACATACAAACCTAAAAACATACACGCATACAAACTTACACATGTAATTACACACATACACCATTAGAAATGTATTTATTTGTATGTATGTTTTATAGTACTCAATCTGAAGGTTGGTCGAGATCTAAACAGTTCCACCGTCAACCATAAAGCCTAGGCAGCACTAAAGAGGCCTACTAGGAAAATGAAGAGGGAGGTGGTTTCCCGTTGTTTTCCTCACTGAGCCAGAAGGTACTTTTGTACATCAGTCCACCAAGACAACATACACCAACTGACCCTACAAGCGACACCTTCACTCCACTCATCACGGGAACTGGCTGTATATTGAATGTTATTACTAGTGGCATTCATACCTCTTCTACCGTCATAATTGTCAGAGTCATTAGTGAGAGTGAGACAGATTAATGTAAGTAACAATTTGCTCTAAACAACTATATCTGACCAGAGATGAATCGGGGCTAAATTATTATAGATAATTCTTTTTTTTTTTCACTGTCAACGTGTTTTTTATTCTTTACAAAGGCGGACATTTCCTAATATTGTGTTAAATCCGGCCGGAAGTTTAATTTCGGTAAAAAAAAAAAGAATGGTTTGAGGGGAGGCATGCCATCCTTTCGCCGGACGTCTGCTAGCCCTAGGTGGGTGTGGTGGGGGGGTATGAAACGAAGATCGGGGTGCGGAAATAGACAGTGATAGCAAAAGAGGCGGAAGACAAATGGAAGAGAGAAGGGTGGCGGTAAGTCCGGTCTGGTTTATTGCTGGGAAACGAACAATGTGGATGAAAGAACACAGGGAAAATGAAACAAATATATGACTCGGGAAAGTTGGAGGGGAAAGTAAGAAATAATAGATTTAAAAAAAACCGCTCGGGATGGTCACGTGGTTCTAAGGTATCAGGCTCAAAATATACGATGGTTTTCAAGTGACGAGGGGGTAAATGTTCGAATCTTGACTGGGTGCATTGGGGGTATTTAAACATATAATTCTCACTATGGTTCGCTCACCCCCTATTCATGTTAATGCGGGTGCACTTGTTTCTAAAGTACCCGTCTCATCTTTATCCCTTTGATAGAGTAATTTGATAAACCCTTGTGTTGAACGTATTGATTAAAATTGAACAGTGAAAGGAGAGAGAGTGAAGATGAAGATAAGGGAAGTTGGATAACCAATGAAAAAAGAGATAATAATAATTATAATTTAAAAAAAAATTAGGAACACAATGGTGAGATTTAGTAGAGAAAGGTAAGAAGAAGATGAGAATAGTTATGGTAAAGTGAAAAATAGATGGTTGGAGAGAGATAAGAAGAGAGAGAGAATAAAAAATCACATAAAGAGAAGGAAAGATTGGCCTGGTGTATAAGGACTGGTTTATTTGGGGGGAGATAAACATAAACATATTTATTTAATTATTTTCGCATATTACTTTACATCCGGGCTATCCGTATGTAAATGCAAGTGGATATGAGTAAGATAAAACTTATAAGGAATGTACCCGTATTTGCTTATGGAGGAAGAGTTGGAAACCATTTAGAAAAATTACCCTCAATACACCCGGCTGGGATTCGAGACCCTACCTCCCTCTCACCAACAAACCAAATCAAATGAGCTGGGTACTTCGACCTTGTGCCTACTAGCGTGGGTTACTGGTGTATAAATACACTAATTGATTGGGGTTAAGGAAGGTATAGTTTGGAGGAAATGTATTCATTTTTGGGTGGGGGAAGAGTGAGGAACCAATCAAGAAAAATAACCCTCACCCAGCTGGGATCCAAACTCTGACCTCTTACATCACCAACAAAGCAGACAAGACGATACTGCACCTAAGTCCACGTGACCACCTATGCTGGCCACGAGCTTATAGAATGAAAATGAAGAGTATACAGTGAGTTAGAAGTAGAATGAGAGATAAAGGTGTGATAAAGGAGAACGAAGGAGAAGCCGAGATTAATAACAAGCTAGCCACTGCAGTTAATCTAACAGTTCTTTAAGGTGGGGATTCAGAAGGACACGAGAAAAGATCAGTGTTTTTTTGCAGTTTTTATATCAAAATACTTTTTTGATCAAATTAATCAAATATTGCTTCAGTAAAAATATAAAATTTAATTTTCTTTACATGCTAACCTCAACAGTTCTTGAATATATTTCTAGGGTGTCCTAAAATGTAATGACAACTTTTTCTCTCCATTTAAAACGTTTGTTAGATAATGCCGCTATGTTTATGACAGGTATTTAACAACTATTGATATCACCACGTGGATCAAATTAAATTCTATATTTGTACTGAAGAAGCATTTTATTTATTTCGATCAAACAGATGTTTTGCTATGAAAACTGCTAAAACACTGGCCCTTTCTAGCGCTCCAAATCTGTTCAGCGTAGGAATTGTTTTCTGAAAGGCCTTTTCCCCTACCAGAAAGCTATTATATAGTAGGATTTTGGTAGGAAAAAAGACCTTTCAGAAAGTAATTCCTACCGTGAATGCAGTATACATCCCCACCTTAAAGGGTCGCCATGAGCACCCCAGATAGATAGGCCGCCCTTGATTGAACTGTGAATTATTCGCGGCATGTTTTATCTCGTCAGTTGACGGGTCGCGCCTGTCCATCTGAACAAACAGAATTGTAAAGTCAGTGTTCGGAGATGAGACTTCTCCATGAACTATGTCACCTAAAAGCTCAGATTAATTCCTGAGGGTAACGAAGGTCCATTTGAGTAGTAGCCGCAGTTTATGTTCGTCACTTGAAAAGGGATCATAATATAACTATCCTCTCTTTAACGCATTTCATTCCCTTTGGTAGTTAATTTGTACACGACTTACAAACTAACTTAATCTAGCACAGTATTACTTAAGGCTAGAGCCTCAACCGCAGCTTACTAAATATTTATAACTTTGTAATAGGCTGAACTCGTACAAATTCTATAAGCCGTACTGTAGGGCATGCGGAAAAAAGCGTCATTCTCTTCTAGTCAAGTTTTCCGGTAACAAGGACTTTGGGGTTCTAATCCAGGCTTGGTGTTGTGGAGGTGTTTTTTCTTGAATGGATTCCCATTCGTCCTACCTTCCTCTTCGCTACCCGTTAGTTTAATAACATGAGTGTAGTCCGTACGGGTAGTAAGATGTGGAACATAATAAAACACTTTAAAAAAATCAAGCACCAGTTAAAATTAAAAAATCCTTGATAGTGCGAGTTAATATCATGCTCTATCGGCGAAACTGAGTTAATAAATTTAAAAAAACACACACACAAAAAAGTTAACATTTATACAGACAAGAAGATGACATTACCTTCTCTAATTTATAATTACAAAGATTACAAAATTATTTGGATCACCATACCACTAGGTGGAACCAATAAAAAGTAGATTTATTGAACTAAAAAGAGTATATTAACTTAATTACCCCTCTGTGGTCTACAGTGTAAGGCAGATGTAAGGTTTCCGACTCTTGGAGAACCTGGTTCAAGACCAGTTGATGTCAATTGGACACTACTGATACACAAAGGGAATTCTAAGGGCAAGATTTTAATAATACAATAATACTCACATTGGTGGGCACGTGATCTTAATGTCAAGCTCATTTATTCTGGTTTACTGGCTATGCGGAGGTCGGGGTTCTAATATCAGCCTAATATTTTGAGAGTGTGTTTTTTTCCTAAATCGTTTCCCATTCTGCCTCTACGAAAAATGTGGGTACCTTTCCTAATACGTATAACCTGAATATGTTGTAAAGTGCGGCGAAAAATAAATATATTTGGGGTCTGCACCAATGGTCACATGGTCTAAGACGTCTGTTTGGAGATAAGCTGGATTGAGAGTGAACAGATCGGGGCCGATTATTGGCCGGGGTACATGCGATTTATCACTGTAGTTTTCCTCTTCTCTTCCCATACTAATTCGTATACACTTCCTTTAAAATACCCTCCTCATCCCTACCCCTTAGATTAGGTCGCCAATAAACCGCGTGCTAATCGTACTAATTAATATTCGAGTTGTTATCCCCGCTGAGGTGAAGAGGGAACCGCTGTACAGCTCTAATGAAAGGGGTTTATCTGCTTACATACCGACCGTCATCAAGGTCACCTGCAGGTGTTTCATAAAGAGGGTCGTGTCGGGTGTGACTTGAGTGTGACTTGTAGCCCGTCACACCTCCTGCGGATAGGGGGGGAGGGGGGGGGCAGCATACGACCACACTTTTCGCTCATGATTGGCTTGCTTTTTAAACTTGTCCTATACAC
>CABFWO010000349.1:249312-329390 GCA_902155825.1 Timema genevievae | reverse complement strand
CACCCTCCATGCTCCACGTCTAACTACTCGGACGGGATCTCCGCATATTCACACCAATAGGGTAAGAAGGAGGAAGTAGAATTTGAGATAAATGTACCCTAATTTGTGTGGAGAAATAATGGAAAATCAACCATGGAAAACTACCTAAATACACTTGAACTGGTTTCAAACCCTGACCCCTGTCAATGGCAAACCAATTTATACATGGTCTACATCTTTGTCCACGTGCCCATCGATAGAGCTAACACTTGTGTTGAGCGCAGTAGTAAAATCAAATTATGACTGACCTTGCTTTTATTGTAAAAATCCATAAAATAGGCTGTGAATTCTCACAAAATAGTTGTTTAACATTGTTAGCTACCTGGGGTTCAAGCTCGGAGGGGGTTTGGAGCGATGCGTTCTCGTTATCCTGGACAAACATATTGTAACATGGGGGAATTCAATCGTTGTATTAATTGGTCAGAAAGGTCTTAAATTGTCAAGAAAACAAAAGGCAGGCTACTTCTATTATGGTTGTTAAAACACGATGGTGTATTCCCTCTCCTCTTTGGCCAACCAATACTTCTACATCCTGCTAACAGAGAGAAAGGCCTACAAAAACCACAGAGTAGAAGGAGCAACAATTACCTTTTATTTTTATTTGGAGCATTTGGTACGAACTCTCTAAATAAACGACTTACAAACTAACAATATACGATGGTACTTTTAATACTATATCCAGCTCCATTTCTCATAGATATTTACCATTTGGATAATAGGACTTACAAACTAGATTCACCTAGAAGAGTTCGTCTAACATTACGCAACTAGTCCTAGAGCCTAAGTATTTACTAATTAGATAACAGGATTTACAAACTAACTTAACTTGGGGCTGTACATTCAATACATCACACCCACTTGATTATCATCAGACCTGTGTCGATACCTATTTTAATCACCAAAGTAGTGGAGGATGGCTTCTTAAGGATCAGGTACTAGTAGTTATTGGTTTATTTACCAAAACGCACACGCCTTAAATTGATATACATCTAATTGTAATGACAGTTTAGAAGCTTCAAAACCATTGAAATCTTCTCAATTATCTCAGAATGTTTTGAATTGACTGTTAAAATAAGACTCACTTTGTTTGGGAAAGGCTAGATCAATATTTCTAACAATTTTATCGGGATACTTTCTTTACATAACGTAAAATATTGGTCTATACGTAAAGAAGGTGTTCATAGATCTCTCCAATGTCCTGCACAAATTACAGCATTTTCATTACACAGCCATAGCTCCTGGAAGGTACAGGTAAAAAAAAGTGGGTTTTACAATTTGTTGTCCACTTTTTTTAAGATCACAATACTCTCTTTATACGAGAAATTACAAATAAAATGTTAACAAGCAATAAATCAAACCTCGCTTGTACTGTTGTACACCCTGCTGGCCTATCTCCTTAATCAGAGCTAAACGTTTCTCTAATCAATTGGACACTAATCTCTGATGAAAGCTGTAACGAGCGATAAACCAACAATAAGCAATAGCTTGTTCCCCCTCCCATACACCCCACATACCACCCATTCCCCTTGTTTCTTAACCACCGAAGCAAACGAAGGTGAAAATTGATTTACGTTTGTAACAAATTTTGTTCCCTCCCAGCCTGTTCTACGCGCGGGAAGTCAATTGGGGGACGCGTGCAATAACTGTGTAAGTCACCTGACGTTCATACCCGAGAGAATAACTAATTAGATCGATTTTTTTGTCCCCAGTCAGTGGTCAAACGGTCTAAGGAGTCACTCCCGAAATAGACTAGATTGCCAGGGACGGGCATGTTGAAGTTTAAATCTGGATCAGGTGCACTGGAACTTTTACATGGGATTTTTTTCTGTGTTTTTATCATCTCTACACGTTAATGAGGGTGCATTTTCTCTGAGATTCCTTCATGATTCCTTATCTAAATTAATTCAGTAACAATTTTGGCATCAAAAACATGAATAATTATAAAGATATATTGAAACTATGACGTCTAACCCTAATGTTATTAATGGTTTAACTGAAGGATTAGGTATAGGGAGGGTTTTAAAAGTAAAGTCTCCCATATTGGCGTGATAAGAGGATGAGAAAACAAAGACAGATCAAAAAGGAAAAAAACAAACACTTCCTCATTGCACCCAGTCCAAGATTCGAACCTCGACATCTCTCGTGACCGACAATACAATATATTACTAGACTAGCGCCCTAATGGTGTGCATTATATGTCTATGTTATGTGATACAGTCGGCTAGAAATCGTAAATTTACATGAACACTATCGCTCGTGGATCATTTCTGATTAAACACTAATAGAGATAAAGAGTTAATAGATATTCCTAATACAGAACATTGTTGAAATAGTAAATGATATTTGCATAAAAACTGCGTTGAAAAGACCGTTTCTGATCATTTTAGAATGGCTTCACAGCTAATTATTGTGCACAAATCTCCATTCTATCTTAATAGGGACATACTGTAGTTATTAACAAGAAACTTTGTCGCTTTGTCCCCCATCGTTCACCACGGAAAATTTCGAGTAATCATTCAAATACGAATGCACTGCACACATTTCTGACATATCGTAGGTCTTTTCTTTTCCCTTTAACTTCCATCACTCACGCGAGCCAGGAGTTGAGCTGGGCCTGCTATAATACACTCTCTTAAACTGTGTGATCACAGGTGCAGATACAAGTCATTAATAAAAACAAACGACCAACATGGCTGATCATGCATACTAAGGCGTCAGGCTCGTCTAGTCTGGTCCAATAGGTTATGGTGGGGGGGCTGGAGTTTGAGTCCTGGCTGGGTGGTTTTTCAATCTACTTCCACGCAAATGTGAGTATTTTTCTCCATATTTCTATCCTCCTCAACCCTATCTCATTAGTTATATCTCGGGCAAAAAATGAAACGTGGTATTTTTTAAATTCGTGTGAAAACTTCGCACTACTACTACTACTACTACTACTACTACTACTACTACTACTACTACTACTACTACTTATAATAATAATAATAATAATAATAATAATAATAATAATAATAATAATAATAATAATAATAACAATAACAATAATAATAATAATATGACAGTTTTAGTATGTTTCATGGAGATGGAAGCATCGACACACTACACAAAAATAAATGGATGCCTCACTGCCTCAAAAAAAAAGAGGTTACTTGACTGGTTTTTTCACCTACACCGTTGACTCTTTGAACCGTTCCTCCTAGAGATCTTTGTGAGGTACCTTAACCGCCGACATGAATTATTCAATCTAGAGGAGAGTAAGAGAGCAAAGAGAGCCGACGATGGCCGACAAATTGTTTTAATATGATGGGTGAAGTAAGCTGAGTTGAAACTCATTTGGAAGTAAAGAAAAGTCTCTACACCTTTGACTCAATTTGACTGTTACTTGCGAACTTAGGTAAACAACAGTTTCACGCCACGGCACGGTCAAAAAATTGTATCAAAGAAGAAATTGGGGCTTGCCCTTTCATAGAAATGTATTGATGGGCAAGGGAAAAATAGGGTGTAGTGTCTATTTAGTTATTTTTTATTTTTTTAAGCACCACGTCTTACTACCCATTCGGGTTGGACGCTTTAATTACGCTATTGATTTTAGGGATAGGAAGATTATATTAGGAAGAAGTGTACCTTAATTTGCGTGGGGATTGAGTGAAAAATAATTTTGGAAAAACCACCCTCAGTATACCTGACCTAGATTTGAACCTCGAGCTCCCCACCATCGGTGATCTGGTCTACTGCGAGAGTAGCGCTTTAAACCATGCGGCCACCGAAGCGGGCGTTTAGCTATTATGTAAGTAGAGATATGAGCTGGAAGACATTTCACGGAAAATTTGCCGTGATGAAAAATGTCCATTAATCTTTTTTCTGTAAAAATATCCCATCTAGTTAAATGGAACAAATACAATCGAGATATTCCAAATTTTAAATATTTTCACTTAATTTTAATTACCCCTAAGGCTCAGAAATATTATCAACTGCGTTTCAATACATCAATAAGAACTATTCCAATGCTCTTTTCACACTCACGTATTGACTACAGCGCTTGGTGATTGAATGAGTCACTAAAGTCTGGTCTGCTGTTCACCAGATATGTTAATACTTCAATATTAGAATCAAAGACTGTATTTTACGAACACATCTCCTTTCCCTGGGATTCTATGATCTGGAATTTGTACTGGAAAATCAGTGGCGGCTCGTGTGAAGGGAATGAAGGGGCCTTTCGCAATGAGGGGAGGAAGTAAAGGGGCCCTTCACGTCGTGTGAAGGAACTTAAGTGGCATCCACGTTGCGATAAAGAACTTAAGATACCATTCTTGTTGTGTGAAGATAATGAAGGCACCCTTCACCTAAGACTTTGATAAAATTAGAAAATCGTCTGAACAGTAAAATATTGATGGTTACCTTGTGTAGAGTATAATCAAGCCGTTTAAAACATTCAGTTAAAACGTTGTCAAAAGGGATTTTATCTTTTAGTTTGGTTCAAGAAGATTTTTCAGAAAATGTTCCAATCCAAAATTTTCCAGTAAATGTACATCTCTATTTGTAAGTCATCCGCTACTCGCAACAGTTGTAGAATTATCTAAGGCGTCCCTTTAGCAATATACTGGACTTTTAATGAGGCTAAGATCGGAGTTCGGATCCCGTCCGGGTTTACTGAAGGTTTAAAAAAAATAGTTTTTCAACCTCCCTTCATGTACACGTGGTTACATTTACTCTACGTTTTACCTTCCTCATCCATACTCACTATAGTGGAAATATGCAGATGAGCCGAACAAATAGTAAGATGGGATCTAGAAAACAAAGTCTGTGCTGAGACAATCATTCGGTTCAGAAGGTGAACATTAAATACCAAGCACTTTTAAACACACAGTCTAAGGCATCAAACTCTCAGTAGACTGGATTTCAGATGATGGGGAAGTTTAAGTTCCTGTTTCTCTTGGGTTTACGATTTAATGTGGATGTATTTCCAAAAAAAATATCTCTCCTCATTTCTACTCCTTGGATAATTCCTTTGATAACAATGAAATCTAACGTAATTTGAACAAAATATTCTGTTACTAAGGCACGAATTGCGGTAAGGATGTTTAGCAAAGTGTGTGGCTCATTATATATAGTTTTTAATAATATATCGGACTTTTTTCTTCCGGTTATAATTTAGACAGTAATAATCGTATTTAAGAGTACCTCCAAATTGTAAGGAAATACATATCTTCACGCTGCTGTATTTCTTGTGGAAATGGCAGTTCTGACCTACCCGCCTCGGTGGCGTAGTTGGCTAATGCGAAAGTCGCGTTGAGCTAGACCACCGAGGACGGATAGATCGAGGTTCGAATCTCGGTCGAGTGAACTGGGGTTGGTTTTCCTAATTGGCTTTCCACTTTCCCTCCAGGCAAATGCGGGTTCACTTCCTCTAAATTGAACCTTCCTAATTCCTAATCCATTAGTGTAATTAGTACTTAAGTGTATACCCCGAACGGGTTGTAAGACGCGTTGTTAAATAAATAAATCAATAACTTTGATTTCAGAAAATTATTTAACTGCACCTTTTCAATTTAAAAAAAGATATAAATTCTAGAATGTCAGGTTTTTAATATAGTATAGAATTTACTTTGGCGTAAGTCAAATTTTCAAATAGGAAACTACTTTTTAAATAATGCAGCATTTCTTAATGTTCACAACGAGTCTCAGCGCTCCGCTAGACGACTCCTATAAGATGTTTCTGAGCAGGCATCGTATTTATCTACGCCAAAATATGAACATTTTAGACCCACGATATAGTTTTGTGAGTTTATATAACAGTACTGGTGGGCATGCTGACAAAGGTGTTAGTCTCTCCTCTTATTCCCTGGAATGGCGAAGTCAAGTTTCGATTCCCCGCTGTGTGAACAAAATTGTATTCTCGATGATATTCTATTCTACTTTCACAAAAATGTGTTTAAATTTACTCTCATATTCTATCATTTTCATTTCCATACCATTGGTGTAAATATTTGGATAGCCAAGACGGGTAGTCAGACGCAGTGTACTTTTTATAACATTTAAAATTAAAAAACAAAAACTATTATTGACGTGTAGATTGTTAAAAATTATATGTTTATTATTTGAATATATGCTACATACAACGTAACTGGTCTTATTGATTCCTACAGTTATTCAAGATATTAGGTGCCAGCAACATTTGACTATTTTCGTGGTCTGTGACGTTACCAATTCAAGATATTAGGTGCCAGCAACATTTGACTATTTTCGTGGTCTGTGACGTTACCAATAATATGGCATGGATTTATCTATTCAAGGACCATAAGGGGACTTGTTTTTGTACCAAAGCTTCAAAGGTAGCCTATGAGAGCTAATGCTATGAGATCCCCCCCCTTCTCCTCCCTCGGCCTCTCCTCTACTATCCCGAAACTGGATCCTAGTAACGTGTTTGACTTTCAGTACAGGAAGTGGTACTGATTAAACCGCGGGAGTGCGGTACATTATCCTTGCGGCCAGCGCTTTATGGTTGCCGTTCTGATTGGAGGGCAAGTCCACTTAGAGTGAGTCACTGCAGTCGGTCACACCTCTAACGCTCCCAGTGGGCAGCGCTGTAATAGCGTTTAAGTTCCCCTGCAGTTAGTTAGTTGATAGACCCGAGCACCATGGTCTCTGCTCAGGGGTCTAGTCTAACCCGCTACCGCCCGCAGCGTGCCTGTCGACACTCAGCATGCGTTGTGAGAGAAAGCACCAATTCTTTGTTTTTTCCCTGATGGCTTCAAGTTGAAGAGAAGTTGTACTTGTACTTACCACACCACCATTAGATCAACATTATCAACCGCGTGGATGAACACTTCGATTGTATTTAATTATTATCTTGTCTGATTTTCTGATGATGGAAGATTCGAGTTCCAAACTCGACCGGACGTGTCGAAAATATATTTGTTCTAAATGATTTTACACCCTTCCCCCACGATAATGTGGGTTCATTTCCTTTAATTTATACCTTTCTAATCCCTACCCAGTAGTAATTAAAATGTGTCTAAGCCGAACGGGTGAAAACGGTGTAAAATAACATTTCTTGACAGTAAAAAAATAATTATTTTCATCTGTTTTTACTCAAACCATGACTGTGTTCCACCAGGGTCAACTTTGATAAATAATAGTGGCCACTTTTCAATGTGTTAGCTACAATATTTCTATTTGGTATGTGTTCTATTAAAAGGGTATTCCTAAGGCAATCTGACAATACCAAGTATGCGGTGTTATAAGACGAGATTTTTCGCTAATGCCTTAAATTATCAAAGCCGAAAACCAAAACACATTAATTATCAGCCTACTTTTACGAACTGTGAACGCGAATACCTGGAGCGGAGAGATGATGGCTGTGGCGCCCCAATCTTGGTTCTCCAGGTGTAAATTAATTATTTCACACAAGAGGGTCATTTATTGGTGCCCCAGGGCTAGAGACGCTTGGTTCACACGAAATTTGAATGTGAATCTGTTTGGTCAGCCACACGCGCATGGTTTTTAAAAAACCTGGTACAAGCGAGCCTAGAGCCATTAGGGAAGAAATTGAAGTCAATGACAAGAAATCAGTGCGGTGCTGACACCTAGCGATAATTGATATAACTAATTAAAACCAAGAATAGATCATATCTGATTCAGTTCATGCTAAACAACAAAGATTCTTATTTAGACTCCATGAACTGTAACTGAAAGAAACTAATTTCCATAATTTAAATTTCCATTTTCTCTACGGGTAAATGAGCACACAATTTTTTAAATACATGCACACAGTCTAACTTCTAAGCTCAATATATTGCACATTTATTTACTGAGCTCGGAGTGTAGGATTTAATAACCAACATAAAAAAAAAAAAAATTTGCCGTTGCTGAAATCTCGTTCATACTTTTAACTGATTGGTTTAAGGGACGAGGGACCTCGTTAATATGTGTGTTCTAGAGTTAAGCTAGTTTGTAAGTTGTATTGCTTCCTATTAGGGGTGAATTTGTGATCTTGACTTGCCTGTACCGCAGCTAGCTCAAGTATATAATTAATAGTTCAACACAGCTTTTTTTATGAAAATAAAAGTTTTATTTATATTTATATAACATACTCCACCCTAATTTTACCTAAGTTCCGCTGACGATACCACACTCACCCTTGATGGGTAGAAAAGTATTTAAATAGAAAGTTTGATCACCTTGCTAGTCACGCAATGATATCAGTGCAATCATGTTTTATAGAAATGAGATGACTATTTCATAACAAGTTCAAGGGAAATTTACGACCGATGTGCCGACACGTCGTTCCCGTATGAAGTTTCAAGGAGTGAGGCTGGTTGTCGTTGTTAATCAGTGTTGCCAACTCTATAGTCTCTAGCGATAGTACATGGACCTGAAATGGATTGTATTTAGACCGGTAGGATACTACTTTCTGACATTATGTTGATGAACCCACCAATTTTTATAAACAATAATAATTGATGTAAGATTTATTACTTTATAGCAGGGTCATAGGATATTACTTTTAGAAAATATCCTAAAATTGGATTATACAGGTGGTGAAATTATATCAAAAGTAGTATCCAGATTGTACAGTTGGCAACACTACGTTGTTTGCAACACACCTCGAGCAATACGGTTCCTTCTAGATACTTCCATATTGCTACCTCATTACCTTGCAGGAAGTCGAACCGAAATATTGATATGTTCTGGTTCTTGTTCCGGTTCTTTCAGTGAACATTTTAAGGCTCAAATTCTGGTTCCACTCCCAGTTAGAGCAAAATAAAAGTTCGGGATTTTTTTTTTTGTTTCTTGGTTCCGGCTCTGATATAAGTTCTTTTAATTTTTTATCTAATTGTTATACTACCATTATAAAATTTGTAGATATAAAAATACATTAGACTAATTTATAGCAAACTAAAAGTTATTTATATAGAAAATGGATAAAAAAATACACCTGATTTTTACAAAAAAAATCCCAAGAAAACATAAAATTAAGTATTTCAAAATAAGATTAACTTAAAGAAAGGACATAGAATGCCAGTCATAGAATAATTTAAGAAATAATAAGAACCTATATATATATCGATTCCGATTCCGTTTCTGGTTTGTAGGCAATTTATTTTTAGGGTTCTTGTTCCAGTTATAAAAATAACTGTTAATTTTGGTTATCGGTTTTGTTTTCGGTTCGACTCCCTGTTGCCTTCACCATTTCTTTTGAAGGTAGCTTGGCTCTCTTTAGCAACACAATAACAGTGAAATGTCATAATAACCTGCAACTTCACAGACTAGAAGGAATAATAGTACTGAATAATATAACATTAATATTTAATATAAAAATTATTAAAAGAGAAATTTGACACCATTACAAAGTCGTGAGCTGATACCATCTGTCTGATCTTAAAGTGCACTAAATTACTACCAAAAAAGGTTTATTTCGAGCCACATAGCTATACACAGATGAACATACATATTTTTGTTCTGATCTACGAACTGTCAATCAAAGTTATTCTACGAGTTCCCCTTTGAATCCTTTCTCACACCGAAACAAATTACAAATTACGAGACACGCTCTTGTTCCGGTCGGAAATTATCTCGCAATTGTGTTGCAATGAAGAAAAAAAAAGGCCTGAAGCAAACACAAAAATGTGGTACCGCTTTCACCGAGGGTCGTGACAAGAATAATCAAACTGTATGTTTAGCGCGGACAGTCAGAGACAGCCCTTAAATAGAGTATAGGATTCAAAATATCAGCACACGACTTACAAACTAAATGAACCCTAGATGAAACACAACTACGCGGACAAAGGCGTTAGTCTCATCTTGTATTCTTGTATTGGTTTGCTGGGGTATGGGGGAGGTTGGGGTTCGAATCCTGGGCCGGAAGTAACCAAAGCTTTTTTTCCTACATGTTTTCCTTCAATATCTCCAAGAATATATATATATATATATATATATATACATTGGAATATTTAACATATATATATGGTGACCTGGTGGTCTAGGGGTAAGGTGTCAGACTTCTGTGCTGAGGATCCGGGGTTCAATCCTCGGTCCCAGCACAGATTTATCTGATTGCCAAACCCTTCCTTCACCTCTGACAAGATGTGTATTAATCATAACTTGTGAATGTGAGGAATGTCAGGCCTCTACCGTGGTTCGGATTCCACGTTAAACTGTAGGTCCTCCATTTCATCTCACAATCACCCTACCATTGCACATTAGCGTAAGTGCGTATAACCTGAACGGGTAGTAAGACGCGGTGCTAATAATAATAATAATAATAATAATAATAATAACATATATATAGGTTAAATATTCCAAACTCTTTAACCCTCTAGTAAAAACTCTGCCTCAAAATAAGCAACTTTTAAAACTAGTTGTGTTTTTCAGAAAACATGGTTGAAAGCAAAGTTTCCGACCGGGACTTACTGCGTGAGTAGGGGGTTAAGAGGACCTGTTGAGAGGAGCAGTGTATTGAAGATGCAGGCCTCTAATTGGCTGACTGATCTCGAGAGAAACCTATGGGTCTACATCCGCGTATCGTTAATGAGGCCCCCCTGCTCTCATTAATATGAGTGAAATATTTCAGGTCGAACAGTTTCCCCTCACACCCCTTGTGAAGATGGAGGGAGGGGGATGTACTTGGCTGCCAGTAGCACCTTCATCGAAATGCTAATTTTCTGCTGGTCTCAACTCATTTTCAACCGACAAACTTACTTTTCCTTCTCCTCATTCCCTTAGATCCTTTTCACATCTTCTTCTTTGGCGCGAAGTCGCTAATAAATTGGTTTCGATATTCAAATGTTGGAGGATCTATTTTGCGATTGTTTTACCTGAGGCAGTTAGTACCTGTACCCTTGAGTTGTTATTCGCACCTCTCTTGTGACGGACGATGTTTAAATACTGAATTCAGTACAAGTCAACTGTTAGCAAAACAAGTAGTTACAATGTAATCTTGTGCTTAATTTGGTATTAATAATAATAATAATAATAATATTATTTAGCACCGCGTCTTACTACCCGTTCGGGTTATACGCTTAAGTACTAATTACACTAATGGATTAGGAAATGAGAAGGTTGAATTTAGAGGAAGTGAACCCGCATTTGCGTGGAGGGAGAGTGGAAAACCATTTAGGAAAAACCACCCCCAGTTCACCCGAACGAGATTCGAACCTCGATCTCCCCATCCTCGGTGGTCGAGCTCAACACGACTAGCGCGTTAGCCAACTACGCCACCGAGGCGGGTAATTTGGTATTAGATCTGGTCATAGTTTTCATCGATGTTTAAGTAAAGATGCATGCGCGGAAGAGATACAAGTTGTCTTACAATACTAAATCGAATGGGGATCTTGTCTTTAAAACAAAAGTTAAAATAATATGTTTGTTTTGAAAAACAAGATTACATATATGTAATTTTATCTAACTGTATTTATTATATCTATTAAAATTTAAGAAATATTTAAGATTGTTAAAAATATAAACGTCAAACACTCACAGATTATTTTCTGAAATAATATTGTATTTCTGTTGGCTACATGAACTATCCACAAAACAAAGATGAACACAATAAATGACCGTGTGAATGCACGTCGTGTATTTCGTAGTCATTGGTTATTTTGCAATAGTTACTATTATTGTTTCATTAAAAGTGTCTTTACTGAATTAAGAGTAATAGTAATATTGCGCTTCTGAGTTAAATCATTCGTAGCCCAGTAGTGAAAAGATTAGCTAGTACTAGTGTAGTGTGACCAGTGGACACCTGAATTTACTAATTGTACATTCTTTCCGTGGAGGATCTTTCCATGTCCCGATGAGATGAGGTGATGGTGATAGTGAGTATGAGGGTGAGGAACCAGTATACATACTTAAACCTATAGGTTAGTTTTTTGTCACATCATCTTACTACACGTTTGAGTTATACGCCTATGTTTTAATTGCTCTAATGTGTTAGGGATTAGGAATGTTGAATTTAGAGGAAATGTATCCGCATTTGCGTGAAGGGAGAGTAGGAAACCATTTAGGGAAAACCACTGTTGGTTCAACCAACCGGGATCGAACCCCCGATTTCCCCATCATTGGCAGTATAGTTTATTGTGAGAATAGCGCCTTAGACCCTGGATGCCAAATCTATAGCACGTGTGCCACGGGGTCATACGTGAACTTGATTTGAGTAACACACTGAGATTAAAAAAATTAACACGAACCAAAATTTTTCCTGAAGTATAATATTTTTTTAAGTCAATATTATTTCAACAACCATGTCATTCAATGTAGTGTCACAGTGTACTTTATAAAGTTAAAGTTTAGAAATTGTCTTGGTGACAACAAGGTGTTAACTGAACCGATTATGAATATCTTGGCTATCAAAATACAACATGTTTAAAACTTATATAAAAAAGATTATGTAAATTTTAGATTTTAATATATATCTACATAAATTTATTGGTTTTGTGTTCAAAGTTTTGGCGCACAACACCAGGAGAGCAAAGCTGTGCAAGCATACGTGTACAACAAGTAGCATAGGAGCTAGGCGCGTGGCACAAGACACCTCGACATCTTGGAGCACGGCAGCAGAACACACCACAATTAATAGTAAACAACACACCAGCTCATCTGAGGGCCATCATTAACTGTCCTACATCCCAGCAAGTGCCCGAAATGACCACCCCCGACTTCACTGCAGAGACTCATTCTACGGAGAAGTGAGAGACACATTCATTCGAAGATATCTGGGATAGCTCGCACATTTCCCGCTGCAATTGAGAGTTTTGATACCAAATAGTCCTCACTAACAACTGAGGTTTCATGCCATTACTACATGTGCAGTGCGCCTAGTTCCTATGCAACTTGTTCTACACCCATGATTGACAGCTTTGCTCTCCCTGTACTGTACGCCGAAACTTTGAATACAATTTAATTGTATTAGCTTACTTTGCCAAATGTAAGTGTATAAATATTTAGTATTCCTTTTGGTTCAAATAAATCATATGTTAAGTTGGGGCATTGAGTTTCCGAACACCCTATATATGTTTATAAAATATTCAGTAACATGTTATATTTTGGCGTGAGTATTTAAATTTAAAATAAATATATATAAAAATTCATTTATTTTTATAAAATAACCAAAGTGTTACTTATAGTTTAAATTTGTATTTAAACTTATTTATTTGTATTTAAACGTATTTCACAGCGAGGCTGGATTTAAATTTTGTAGGACCCTGTGTTACAGGTACTGTGAGGACACAAGTAATATTTTCAAAAGGAAAAATGTATAGGGTCTATATTCTACAACTATATATAAATATGTATAAATATATATATTTATATATAAATATATATTTATATATATTAAATTAACCCTTTCTAAATAGATTTTTTGAGTACTCCGTTTCAGCATTAAAAAATGAAAAAATAACTTTCACTTATCTCTAGAAGCCCCTGAGTTGTAGCCCCTAAAGCCCCTTCTTAGTTCACCCCTGTTTCACAGGGATGACTAGATATTTTTTTTTGTTGCGAAAGCACCGAATGTATAATAAAAGGAGGTGTTAAAAAAACTTGTCTCTCTTCAGTTACAATAAAACTGTATCGCTCACTCTGCGTCCATTTACTTAAAGGTCGTATTAGCCACGTTCATCGAGCAGTTGACACAAAATACGTTATATTTAAGGAAATACTGGCCATTGAAGAAAACACAACCACCGTCTTCCCACTTTAAGAGTCTCATTTTATCAACATCTAACAAAATATTACAGTTCCAGACGATCATCCACATTACAACTCGGACCCTGCAACAAATCTTCCTTTTCCGATAAACGCAGATCTTTTATTGTGATATTTTGCTTTTAAAAACATTATTCAAGATTTTTTTTTAGCACCGCGTCTTACTACCCATCCGGGTTATACGATTATGTATTAATTACGCTATTGGTTTTAGGGATTAGGAAGGTTATATTTAGAGGAAGTGTAACTACATTTGCATGCAGAGAGAGAGAGTGAAACCCTATCTTGGAAAAACCATCCTCAATACACCCGGGTGAGATTCGAACCTCTATCTCCCCGTCATCGGCAGTTTAGTCTACTACGAGAGTAGCACGTTAGACCTTGCAGCCGCCGAAGCGGGTTATTATTCAAGTTATTAAATTCTGACCATTAAATTTCCACTTAAGTTTACTAACTAGATAGTAAAAAAAATGTATAAAAATTGTAGCTCTGGTTGAAGGAAAGCACGTAGCCTTTTAGTGGCCCGCTGACCTCATTTTTTAGTCCAAAATCAAATTTCTGATACAAAAAGACTGAGTAAATAGTAATAAAAAAAAAGAACAGCTCAGTACTCAGATTTAATCATAAGTACTTTAGCTACTTGAAGAGTCAACTCTCTCTCTCTTTCATATTGAAACAGCTACCATGACCTCACAGTAAGTTATTGTGTTAAAAAGTGCGTGAGGGAGGTTTCAATGTTTCCCCCTTCCCTCTCACGTCAAAATTCTCTCTGTGGAACGATGTTAAAACAGTAAACATGTTAGGGGAGGGGGAGGGGGAATGATAGTCTGGTGCGAGAAGTTTATCTTGTTGAGTGTTAATATTTTATTATGAAAAAGTGTATATGTTTGAGAAATCAAAACACAAAGAATTTATAAAATAAAATAAAGTTATCTTACGTAATATTTTATATTTTTAAATATCACCACCAGTTTCAAATAAATCCAGAGGTATTTAAATTTGACTAGTACCTTGAGTTTCAGTAGTCATCTTTGAATACGACGATTTAATATAAATGTATAGAATTGGAAACTCTTCTTCGAGTCACGTTTGTGACTACAATTCATCTATACTCTACTCACAATAGGTTAAATGTTTTCCAGACGGAACTAAACTAATATTAATATTAGATAAATTATTATGATAAACAGTAATTAGTTGAAAAAATTCATAATACTTGACATTTTCTATGAAAAATAGAATATTGACACTAACGTCAGCATTTTAACTATTTATTTTAATTTTTTTTAAAAAGTTGACATAATATGAAAATCCCGGTGATATGCTAAATAAATTTTCGTCTGACCGTTTCGTAGTGGCGTCAGTCACTAGGCCATATAATATATAATTTAAATCCCTTCAAACAACCCCCCCCATCCTCCTCCCGCCAAAATTAACTGTTTGGTAAAGGTTCAAATCTTGGTGGGAGCACCTGGGTTGATTTTTCACATGTGATTAAATTTAACATTGTGGTTTTCCAGTCCCTTTTTCCAGGCGAATGCAGGTGTATTAACTGTAAAACCACCCTCTACATCCCTACCCCGTTAGTTAAAGACGTTAATAAGCACTTGTCAGTGTCTAGTAACATTTAGGCAATATCAATGTGACCCAACAGACACGTTCTCCCTGTTTGTGTGGTAAGCCTGAGTCAGCCAGACAAACGCAAACAGTTTACAATAATATAACAAAGTTGTTATTTCAATCAGTTTAATTTGTGTATAGTTACACATTAGGGTTATAGCACAAAGCAAATACGTTGGAATAAAGACATAGGTTGAAACTAGAACAGTAAAAACTGGGAGGACGTCGCGGCAGGCCAGTACGCTCTTGTCTCCAGTTCGAGGTAGAGTTAGATCACCGATATAAACGTACTGAAGGACTGTTTGATAGAATGACTGACTTAGGCTAATGACTCCCTTTAGACTTAATCCGTTATAACTGACTACATCACATATTGTACTATTGTTTACAATAAAACTCAGCAAATCTCCGGGTTGACTATTTTTAACGCTTCTATCCGATAAGCCCTCCTTGCCATCCTGACAAATTGCCCACGGTGTAGGGACCGAGTAGCGAGCGACATACTGTAGTAACGTTTCTCGTCACATGGAACTCTCTACAGATATTTAGCTTGGCCCGCTAAAGGTGGATTTACTTATTGTGGTGGCATGCCCACAATAGTCCGATACTTCCAGTGATGATTGGACGTCAACATTACCTACTTCATCAGCTAGGGCGATACAGAAAATCCGGCGGCGCGATGAATTATCTGTGACTTACGTCAGAACTTGATCGGTGAGCTGTTTTTTTTAGGCAAGTGAGACTTGTTTTGTGTCGGCTGTCCAGCGGGTCGGTTTAGTCAGTGTATGTTGGACTCGAACGCTTGTGCTGGGAAGACCCTCTGTCTCCGTTGGGAGGATTTGGTGCTAAACTTTAGTGGCAGAGGTAAGGGTTTTTGTCTGTATGTCTGGAATTTGTTTCGCGGACTGTGGACTTGGATGTTGGTTTCCGGCTGAGTTCTGCCAACTACGGATCTCATCCGTGGTACTTCTTCAGTGGCTGCCTACCCATGACTGGTGATCTGAGGCACTCACGAGGGAAGTTTGGCCGAGTCGCATACCAACTTGGATACCCCTGAAGTTCCGCTTAGAACGTATGTTCGCGCGTGTCGCAAGACTCAACGAGACCGATAAGTGATACAGTAGTGTTTTTTTCTAAACTTAACTTCAAGGATGCCGGCATAGGAAGATTGACTTTAGGTGGAACTACCCGAGGAAGTGACCGCTAGTGACTATCGTCGAACCCATGTGACACCTGTGCCTACTGTAGAGAGCGTTAGCTTTAACTTTTATGTGCACATTAATCTGGTTCTTTCAGCGCAGTGGCCATTCGCAGCTCACAATTTGTCTTTGGTATATCGTAACCGGTATTTGTATCTTGTTGGTTAGTTATTAGGATTGGATTATTATTATTATTGTTCTTTAGGTTGATGGGTTATAGAGTGTTTATTTAGCAATTATTTTTTTTAGGCCTTCAGACCAATGGAAATCTCTTTCAACCAAAATATGGGTTCTCAATGTTTAATATTTGTTTAACTTGGAGTTATTTTTGTTAAGTTTTAAATTTAAGTGAAATCTCTATGAACTTTGCCGATGGTTGGCCCATTAGACTTGGGTACCTGATCAATACTCATACCGTGTTTAAGTTGCTTATAACTACTTTCATGTGTAATAAGATTTGAGTTTACCTTTTTCCCTTAATTAATTTTGAATTTCCTTCTAATTACCTAAGGATTAGAGCTTCCTATATTAATCTCTTTGAGTGGTTAAAGATGGATACTTAATAATGGCTGGGAGAATACCTGACCAGAGGAATAGCCTTGTAATACAATATAGTTATTCTGATTTTCCTTTTTGTGTGTGTGTGTTTGTGTATTCCTAACTTGTATGAGTCATTTTAATTTTGGGAATTATTACAGTAACACTATGGGAAAATGTTCATGGTTTGGATAAACTTTAGTTTATATTGTTTATTGGCAGGTTTTGCAGATTCGATCATGATAAACATATGAAGGCCTATGTATGTAATATTTGTTGGTAGTTTAAGTAAAGGGCTGAAGTTGATCTCTGTCCAAACGGTCACTTAGCAATCTGGGTCTGCCTTACTAGGGGAGTGTTGATATTCAAACTTACATCTTGCGAATGAACGAATTCCTCGTTATAGTTCATGTTCACTGCTGCCAAAGAGGTGGCGCCCAACAATCAAAACTCTCCTGGGTCGACCTTGAATTCAGTGTGACCATTACCAAAAGCTTCAGCAACCCGCCCTTCTCCCCTGCTGCAACCCGGGATTGTCATACTGTATTATTATTATTATTATTATTATTATTATTATTATTAGCACCGCGTCTTACTACCCGTTCGGGTTATACGCACTTACGCTAATGTGTAATGGTAGGCTGATTGTGAGATGAAATGGAGGACCTACAGTTTAACGTGGGATCCGAACCACGGTGGAGGCCTGGCATTCCTCACATTCACAAGTTGTGATTAATACACGTCTTGTCAGAGGTGAAGGAAGGGTTTGGCAATCAGATAAATCTGTGCCGGTACCGAGGATTGAACCCCGGACCCTCAGCACAGAAGTCTGACACCTTACCCCTAGACCACCAGGTCACCATCATACTGTATTAAATTTACTACCAAAACAATACCCACACTCCTGCTTCTGTGACCGCATAACCTCATGACCACATGGCCGCAATATACTAAACTGCCGATGACAGGAAGATCGGAGTTCTAATCCCGGTCAGGTGTATTGAGGATGGTTTTCCACTCTTCCTCCACGCAAATGTAGGTAAACTTCCTCTAACTTCAACCTTACTTACCTCTAACTCACTAACATAATTAGTACATAAGAGTATTACCTGAATAGGTAGTAAGACGCGGTGCTAAAATAATAACTTCACAAAAATAGTTAAATACTATTTATATTTGTCAGAAATATTGTTAGGTGTCACGTGACATATGTAAATTAATGCTATTTGTTGATTATGTTCCTGCAATATCCACACCCATTTAGCACGCAGACCAAGGCATTAGTTTCACGTAGTTTTTCAGGTGACGAGGTCAGAATTTGAATCCCAGATGGATGGACTAAGAGAATTTTTCCTCGATGGTTTCCCCCTATCAATCCACGCAAATGCTGGGTATATTCCCTCCAATTATAGGTTCCTCCCCTACCTCATTAGTGTAAATAAGGGGATAGTCCAGACATGGTGCATAAAATTATTTTAAGTATATTACTCTCTCCCCTTCATAGATATCTCTATAGATAGTTTCCTAATGGTGCATGCCTTTTCACATCCTCTAGAAGCACTTACAGGACCTAGAAAGATGAAACATTCCACACTTATAGTATAGACCACGCGACAGAACACAACCAAGCCGGATTTTCATTTTTTAAAAACAATCTCCACTATGATAATTACCAATTCCTTTGTCCAGTCAAAAAATCTCGAAGCCCAGAAGATCTAGGAAGCTGACATTTTCCAAGTAGGTAGCCCCTAGCCCAAAAGGATGATTGAAAATTCCAGTGGGGGAAATTAAAATTGGTGGGTTTCCAAAAAAACCAAAGTCGAAAAAATCTCGAAGCCCAGAATACCGAGGAAGCTGAAGTTTTACAAGCTTCCAAAGTGTGGGATTTCTAAAAAAAAACCAAGTCGATAAAATCTCAAAGATCAGTAGACCTGGGAATCTGAAATTTCTCAGGCAAGAATCCCCTAACCCAAATCTTTATATTATTTCCTTATGTATGTGTGTGTATTTCCATACCCTCCAGTTGGTTTAGTGAGCTATGGATTTACCAGAATTTGCCGAATGAATTTACAGGATGTCCAGGAATAAATCCATATAATCCACATAAATTGACTGACTTGGATTATTTGCCACCCCAAGGATTAGATATTCCTGACACTTTATATAAATATTCAGAGCTGCTGAAAATGCACAAGGAAACTTACAACCAGCATCTTCTAAAACTGACCTCTCATAAAATTCTGGACATGCAAATTTAAAAATCAAGTTTTAATTCTCCAAGAGCCTCAACTTCTGTACCTCTACATCCTTTGACGGCTAGAACCACAGCCCCACAGATATCAACTTCAACAACTACACCACTACACACTTAAAAAGCACCACTCTGATAAGTTTTTATGACTGGACAATATTCAACATAAAATATTCTACAGTTATCAAATTCTTCATCTGGAATTTTCCACACAGTAATAACAAAAGTGTCAGCAGTGCCGCTAACTGCTGAACGTAGGTTAAACGTTCAACGAAGACGTGGTGCTTAGGGTGAGGTACTGATTTCATCTCCTTACAAAATTCAGTTAGAAGAAAAACAAACCATAAAAATTGATAAATTAAAAAAATAATTTGGAAGAAAATGCAAATAATAATAATAATAATAATAATAAAACTACAACAAAAGAGGGAAAAAGTTAAACAAAACCTCTGCACAATTTCATAAAAAGCATGTTGAAGACACAACAGAGGGCATCATATGCTGAGAAATTTTTGAGAAAGATGGAACACAGTGCGACTTTTGTCACGAGAATTGTGCCAATACAGAATCAATTCCTTCTATATACAAATGTGATGCTTGTTATAAATTAGGGTGAGACTATATTAGTTTACAAAATAGATTCAAAAATTTAAATATTGTATTATATCCGTTACTATCTGACAGTATTTTTAACGAATGAGTTAGTTATTTTTTATTCATGACACTAGAAAGAAATATATTTTATGTAAGCTATGTTAATAAATTTGATATTTCAAGAAATGTCTAAAATTTATTTTGACAATTCATTTTTCTCATTTTCAATTAATAAAAAGAAATGGCAAAGCTTTAAGTGTCCGATACTACACTACTTTCCCCTATAGACTATGGGACAGAGCCTAACGAAGCCATATTTTTGATTATTTTATTTTGTTTGATTGAATTTTTTTTAAATCTTTTATAAATAAGAACGGAGTGAGGGGTTTGCATTTTTAAGCTTATATTAAAAAGATAAGTTAAATCCTAACTATTCAAGTTCAGTTCACCTGTTGCCGACAGGCTTATACTAACTCAAGACTAGTATCAGGAAGCTAATAACCTACCTTAGTTATATAATATTCGAATTGGTGGGCACTTCAACTAAACGTCAATTCTCGTCTAGTCTAATTTATTAGTGACATAGAGGTCGGGGTTCTTGTCTCAGCTGGATGCACTGAGTGGGTGATTTTTCCTAAATTATTTTCCATTCTCATTCCACACCCTTCATAAATATCGTCTAATAGGCTATAAGGGTATTTATTATATTAGCTTTATTACTTGAGGTCTTTTTATTAAGCTACATCTTAAACAAGTCTAAAATCAAACCCATTTTATTACTATAGGTCTTTTAAATTGTGTGCACAGCGTCTTACCATCTAAATGGGCTATCCTAATTTAACCACACTAATGAAATAAATAATGAGCAAGGTAGCATTTAGAGAAAATATACCCACATTTGCGTGAAGGGATAGTGGGAACCCGTTTAAGGAAAAAAACCTTCAGTAAACCCAAACCGAGCGTCTCCACGCAGAGTGAATATTTTTATCATTCGAGCACCGTAGCAGGTTCACGGGAATGTAGATTTATAAATTTACTTAACCAAAGACAAAAACATTGGCACCAGTAATGTTAACTTCTTGATATTCACAAGAACGTATATACAGACTATTAACAACTTGTAGGCCACACGTGGATTAATAACAGGTTCCCAGAGTCTGTTGTCAGTCTCACTAACCACTCAACTACATTTCAACTAATTTATTTCAAAGCACGTTAATCAAGTGCACCAGCACTCAGGTATGGTAATAAATATCATGTTGAAAGTTTACTCCCCTTACCCCCCTGAAACGTAAATATCACACCTTCGAGTGAATTACGGTCAGCGGGGAAGTAATCCATGCATTATTCAGGTAGTAATGATCACTACAACTATCTCGCTGTATTATTCATGAGCGGTAAAATTGTATTTACTCAAAAATTAGCATCGTAAATTTGACCGGACCCCTAATTTCAATCTGTTCATTATCCCCTGAAAACTTGTTTGTGCTCAGGATTTTAATATTATCGGGAGAAGTTTATAGTCCGTTCACGACAAGTGTAACCTCTTTGTTTAGAGGTATTAAACGAACTTATTTCGCGTGCTCAGTGCATCAAGTCTTACTACCCGTCCTAGCTAACAGAATATTTACACTGACAAGGTAATGGATAAGGAGGTAGAGTTAAGACGAAATACACCGGCATTTTTATAAAGGTCTTGTTGGAAACTACCTAGGGAAAAACATTAAGCTTATATTTGAACTCCAACTTCTCCATCACCAGCGAATAACGATATTGACGCCTTCGTAATAAATAATATACATTTTATAAGCTCAAAACAAAAGCTAAATACGGTTCTTAAAAGTCAGAACTATAGATTTTATTTGACGCTTAGAGAAATTTAAGGATAGTTTTAGATTACATCGGACTCATATCGGAGGCCATATGGTCTAAAGCGACACTCTAGAAATATACGAGTGGATGTTATTCAACTCCCGGTCGGGTGTACTGAGGGTGGTTTCCTAAATGTTTTCCAACTATCCTTCTAAGAAAATGTGGATACACTTTATCTAAAGTCAACCTTACTCATCCCTAACACATTAACGTAATCACTACATCTGCTTATAGCCCAAAGTGGTGGTAAGACGTGAGGGTAAAAAAAATATCCACAAATGTGATCACGCAGACAAAGGCATCAGTAATCATCTGGTACAGTTTGTTTGTGATGGTGAGTTCAGGATTTGAATCCCGCCGAGGTACAGCCTATTGAGTGTTTTTATTAAATTGATTCCTACTCTTCATTTTCACAAATGTATGCACACTTTCTCGAAATTCTACCTTCCACATTCCTGCCCCATTAAAGTACACATGAGCGTATAACCCAAACGGGTAGTAAGACGCGATGCTATGTGGTCCAAATAAAGATATTCAACAATAATTGTTGTAAAGATTAAGAATATTTCATTTTAAAAATATTAAAATGTATTTTCATGAATGCAGCTTTAAATACTAAATTATAGTTTAGAATAATTTATAATTATAATATAAAAAATCTTGAGAATCTTCTAACTATAGACCCCATGAGGATTAATTTGATTTGAATGATTTGTTTTCAATACATCTTTAATTGTAAATGGTTACTTGCTAAGTTTATCAATATCGCCAAGGCGTTACACCACTGACATCCAAACTAA
Organism: Timema genevievae; assembly: GCA_902155825.1. Taxonomy (NCBI): domain Eukaryota; kingdom Metazoa; phylum Arthropoda; class Insecta; order Phasmatodea; family Timematidae; genus Timema; species Timema genevievae. The sequence continues at coordinate 306,774 of CABFWO010000349.1, read as the reverse complement.
AGGTCACGATTCTATTTGGGGCAATGGAATGTTTCGGTTGTGTGGCAGTCCTAGTACAGGGAACAGCTTTATAACTGCTTTTTAAAGTGATTAAGCGATCACAATTATTTTATATTGGTGAACATCTCAAATATAAATATAAGAGATTAAAATGGTAAAAACTGCTTAGGTTACTTTTGGTTACTCAACTCTGACAGATTCTTGCTAGCTCACTTTACTGTACCTAGCTAGGCATTATCGTGTTTGGGTGAGTGGCGTTGCTCCAAAATACCCGTAGAGCTAGTTGATTCTCTTCTATCACATCCAATTTGCTTTCGTATTGCCATACTATGATAAATTTATAGTAATATTAAAATAAGCATCACTTGTCACGCTCATTTAGTTGTTTTTTACTGTCGGTATCGGTGAGTTCAGGGTTCGAACTAGGGCCAGTTGTACTGAGGTTTTTCCCTAAGGTTTTCCACTCTCTCTCTCTCCATGCAAATGTGAGTGTATTTCCTCTCAATTACACCTTCCTAATCTCAGCCCCAATGGTTTTTTATCAAATGCGGGTAGCCTCTGTCTAGTGAGAGCGCGGTGAAAATAGCAACTAGGATGTAAACGCTTTAAGTGTAATCAAGGGGTTTCAATGGAATCTTGAGACAAAGGTATTAAGCTGCTGCGCTGAATATCAAGGGTGTTGAAATGTTACAATCATCAGATTCACTTTAATTCGATAAATGAGATATTGTTAGTTCTACAAGATTGCACAGTGATTTTATATATATTCATATCAGATTTTTGACAGTCTCTTCTTCTTTCGTTTGATGTCACAGGTTCATAATTGTGGTTTTAAATTTATGAGACTTCCCCCCTCACCCCCCCACACCAAATTTTACCAACAGTCCGGGATGTATAGTACATATTGAAATCACTCTAATGGAATACATATGAGCAAGGTAGAATTTATAGCACAGGTACCCACATTTACGTGGAGGCAGCACTAAAAACAAATGAATAAAATACACCCTCAGTACATCCGACCAGTATTTCAACCCAAACCTCCCCATCATCAGCGAGTCAACGTAGAATAGTTCAACGTTTATTTAACTTACTCATCAACGCAGGTTTGAAATTTTTGTTTAATTTAGTGACAGCATGCTTTAATTTTATACCTAAAATAAACAAATCTAACCAATTAAACATAAAAAACGTATTTTTTTAGCACCACGTTTTACTACTCGTTCGGGTTGTATGGCTATGTAGGCCTACAAACTACACTAATGTGTTAGGGATTAGTAAGGTGGAATTTAGAGGAACAATAGCCGCATTTGCGTGGATGGAGACTGTAAAAACATATAGGAAAAAGCACCCTCAGTTCACCAGGCCGGGATTGAACCCCGATCTTCGGCAGTCTAGCTTATTGCAAGAGTAGCGCCTTAGACCATGTGGCCACTGAAGTGGGTTGTAATGAAATTAATATGAAACACTAAACACGATAATAATTAATCAGTCAACAAATTAGCTTAGTAGTTTCATCAATCAAGGAACGAATTGTCATTTTAAAATTTAGTTACGTATCCATATATCTAATGTTCCATATGAAGCTGGTCATCGTACCCAAGCTAAGAAAACACCTAAGTCAAACTATGCTGCTTGTCCAAATCACAGTGTTTGTAGTCAAATCAGGCGTTTTGTGATATTTGTGCAAATCTACAGATCCCTTTTTTTATAACATCGGGAAACTTGTCATGATAGCGTCCATACATTCATTCACCGATTAACGTAAATGAGAAATATTGAGATTTGTTCAACTCACTGGCAATATTTTCAGCTTCGGGTTAATTATATAAGAAAACATTTTAGATAAATACTAAACACACCTTAAAAATTAGACATACCATATATTAATATAACACATTGAACTAAATAGAAATAGTATATTGACCAATTATTAGAAATACAAAATTTCAGTGACTTCGTATACCTCAAGCTACCAAATTTTGTAGATTAAAAGTGGATAGCGCAGGCAGAGGTGTGGTTAGAACAACAACTTTGAAGATAAATTTAAATAATTAAGATAATAATAATATAGATATAGCTATATAAAGCATGTTATTATCTTAATTAGATATGCTTTATAAATACTGTATTTTATGAATTTTAAATAATACACTACCTTTATTTTCCAATGTTTGACAATACACCACAAGGAATAGGGCCTAATTTTTTTGGTTCAAGATCCCCCGATTTCCTAGGAAAAAAAAATTGTAATATCTAACAATCTCGGTGTTGAAAAAGCGCCTGAGTTTCTAAGCCCAAACTAAGATTTGCCTTGTTTTAAAAACAATTATAGTGACACCCATGCTCACTTAATTGATCCAGAATTTCCCTATTCCTATAGCTCTAATACAGCAAATACTTTATTACTGTGTCTTAATCAGGCTACACATTTAATAAATGGTACAACACAATATTCTTTTACTAAAATAAATGCTACCTGGACACGGGAATCGAACCCAAGACCTTTGACTTAGTACGTCATGCTCTTACAACTGACCAAACCAAGAGTCCTCCAGTGCCCAGGGTAATTTTTCACTCATATTTTAAGGCAGAGTCTGTGATGGACATGTGGAAAACGTCAGTATGGTCAATTACAATCATGAACTATCAAATAACGCAGCCACCTTCAACACTGGAGGGCTTTATGCTGCCAATAGTACAGTGACAATATTATTATTATTATTAGCACCGCGTCTTACTACCCGTTCGGGTTATACGCACTTACGCTAATGTGTAATGTGTAGGGTGATTGTGTTACAGTTTAACGTGGAATCCGAACCACGGTGGAGGCCTGGCATTCCTCACATTCACAAGTTGTGATTAATACACATCTTGTCATTTGTGAAGGAAGGGTTTGGCAATCAGATAAATCTATGCCGGGACCGAGGATTGAACCCTGGACCCTCAGTACAGAAGTCTGACACCCTACCCCTAGACCGCCAGGTCACCTACAGCTACAATAACTGTACGAGTGCGCATATCAACATGTAATAAATAACCAAGCTATTATATTTGTTAGTTATGGATATAGCCGCATCGAAATATCAAATTCTGTAAACTGAAAAATTAAACATGAGCGTGGGACGGCTCCAGGATAGCTAGTGGTTAGAGCCTTGTCGTACTAAGTCAAAAGTCCCGGTTTCAATTCCTGTGTCCAGGTATCATTTTTCAATCCAAACAATATGATATTTAGATGCGGAAATAATGTAGTTAACAACTATAATAGCATGGCTATTTAATCCACCATTATTGTATATACTTTCGGATAGAGTATATCATAGTTTGAAACGTAGTTTTAAAAGATTGATCATCAGTAAACTACCCCTAGAAAAATTGTATTCAAAAACAAATATATGGAGAACTTTTTATTGTTTAGTACTCTATCTTGATAACCATTTTGAACTAAATCGTTGGAGTCATTTGCCAAGATTTAATAATTTTTAAAAACTATCGATAAATCAACATTTGTTTTATATATACAACTAAAATCACTAATAATCCTCATGACCTTTTAGCATCTAAATATTAAGTGTGAACAAAATTAATCAAACCGTTTCGACCACAGCCCCAGGTCAAAACAGACAGTATTGTAAAACCTATCTCTTGACTTTGGGGAACATAAAATATTATAACGTCAAGCTCAATCACTATATCAGGGTAGAAAATGTTCACGATTAAAAATCTTTCTTTAAATGACAAAGTAAAAAACTTTAATTTAGAGATCACATAAATATTTCCTAAGTCTTTATGAAAAGTAAAATTTCAGCCAAATTATGTATTAATTTTATCGAATGTATCTTGCTCAAGAGCAATCGTATGATTTTCATGATCATGTTCCATCTTCACACATTATAGTCACATGAAAAGATGGCCGATTACAGTTTATCTTATAGCTCTGACAGACTATAAACACCATCAGGAATTTTATCAACATTCCAAATTGGTTAAGTCAAAAAACTTTACGATTTTGAAATGAAAGTCACAATTGTGTCTGATCCCATTGCTTGCCATATTTCAAAATTTTAGTCACACCTTAAAGTAAAGACTTAATGTATCTAGATTGAAGTGTTTTAGTTTAAGTGTGTAAGCAGCGTTAAGTTACTCACGGGTTGTGAAGACGACGTGTGGATTGGTGCTGTCTGCGTCTCGACTAGGTGAGCAGAAGCTGTCCAGGCAAGGGTTGTAGGGCGACTGAGAGAGCGCGGTCAGACCGTCGCCCTTATGTACCCGCCAGTAAATGCGCGGGAAGAACTCCCACACGGTACCACTGGCCCCACATACCCCCTCTCGTTTAACCAATGGGAGGGATGTTGGGAGGACACCTCCTACAGGACGTGTATATATACTAGCACTTTGGGCACGATAAGAAGAAAATTTAAAAAATCCTAAAATGTTAACCAAAAAATTATTCAAATAAAACCTAGGCCTATTCGCAAGTATTTGAGCCAACATACTTTTCTTTAATAACTTTGGTTTTTACTAGAGTGGGGGGGTTGGACCGTAATTATAGGAAGTGCCTAACGAATGGTAACTTGCTGAGACCCACTTCGGTGGCTGAATGGTCTAAGGCACTACTCTCGCAATAGACTAGACTGCCAAAGATGGGTAGATCGAGGTTTGAATCTCGGTCAAGTGTATAGATTTTTTTTCTAAAACGAGTTTCCACTCTCCCTTCACGCAAATGTGGATACAATTCCCCTAAATATAGCCTTTCTCATCCCTAAAACCATTAGCGCAATTAGTACATAAGCGTATAACCCAAACGGGTAGTAAGACGCGGCGCTAAAAAAAACTTTCTGAGGTCAGGAATTCCGGGTTTGGTTCCACGACACGGCCGGTGCATTTCGTGACATTGGGAACTTAAAGCTTTCTTTATGATTGATTGAATGGTGAGGGGATAGGGGCAGTGTACGGGTAACTTTCTTAAAATTATGTCAGTTTGTAAGTCACGTGCTGGTGTAATAATTTGTTTCCGAAAGAGGACGTTAAATACTTCGTTAGTAAAAATCCCTCTAAGCTTTATGATTCCCCACAAATGACTAAACTTGACTATTTTAGGGTCCGAACCATTTTCTCTAAAAACGTCACAATGCTCTTGTTAATGCACGAGGCCAAACCCAAGGTCACTAATAGACCAGAAGAAAGGTAAGAGGGGTCATTATTTATAAAAAATTACCCAAATTGGTGAGCACATAGATAAAGGTGTCATTCTTATTTTGTTTCGTATGCCAATGAGAGGAAGGTAAAAGTTCGAATCCTATTTCTAAATGGTTTCCCCTTATCCCTCCACGCAAATACCATTCCCTATATATTCTGGATTGTTCATCCTTACCCGGGTAATTAATATATTATGCTGACAGCCCGGATGGACAGTAAAATATGGAGCAAGTTTATCAACATGAGACTGACAAATTAATATATATATATATTAATTTGTCAGTCTCATGTTGATAAACTTGCTCCATATATATATATATATTAATTTGTCAGTGTATATATATATATAAAACTTATATATATGACACAATGCAGTCACCCAACCGTTAATTCATCACTGTGATTGAGGACGCCTCGATTTCACTAATGATAACATACAATACAAAGCCGGGTTCGAACTTTAGACCACTGACTGAGATCAAAGTAATCAGTTATTTAAGTCTGAGAGGTTTATAAAAAAAAATACCAATCTTTTTGGCAAAGCATCCATCATTATTTACAACTATTGGTGTGCCTGAATGTTAGCGGCTGCGTGTGTATTCTTGCACCTCCTGGGCTGTCCACACATGTACTGGACCTAATGGGGTATTTAGGGTGTAAGTTAGAATTTAGAGGAACTGTATCCAAATTGGCGTGAATATAGGGGGAAACAATTTTTAAGAACTATCTTTGTACACACAGCCGGGATATGAACCCATATCTCTCCGTCAACAGCAAATCAATATATTACGAGAGAGATCAGTGGGGCCATTGTTTTAATGTATACTCGGTTCCATTTAAATAGATTTATGAGTGAAAATAATGTGGTATCTATAAGTTTAAATCAACTAGGACTAAGGCGGGCCTATACGGAATTTAAGTTATTCTATTTGACTTCATACGGGAATTTGTTAGGTTCGTAGCTCTGCAACAGGAGTTTATCAATATTTATATTTTGAACAAACTTATTTCCAATTTTATACCAATTGAAATGAACGACTTTTTTTGTTTATAATATAGGAATAATATTGTGTAATAATTTGTGATTTCAATTACTGACTATTCATATTATATCTAAATGAATATGCAGAATCGTCGCAGGAAAATAAATAGTTGTAATATTAGTCGTATTAAACCTTACCAAAAATATTTCAACGATATTTCCCCCCCTTGATTCGCTTTACAGCACTTGTCAGGAATATCTGCACATTTACTCTATAGGGAAGGTATGAGTAAGCTATAATTTTTAAGAAATGAACTAACATTTGCTTAGAGGAAGGCTGGGACACCATTTATGAAATCACACACTCACTACACCCGGCCGATATTCAAACCCCAACCTCTCCGTTACCAGAAGACCAGACTAGATGAGCTTGACGTTTAATCCGCATCCCCACCCTTTTGGGTAATAATTCATTAGTGAGCATCGTGTTAATCATATCATTACTTAATAGGGTTTGCCCGCAGATTCGCTCGCACTTAAGTCGGGTAAATTAACTTTTTTTTACAGCGAATATTCTAACCTACCAAAAATACCATTTCAGATCTATAATAATGTGTTATGTGGCGATGACATCATATATTAACAATTACCTATTAGTAAGGAACCAAAATAAATTGTTTGAATTTTTGCAGTCCTTGCATCAAGATTTGCTCGCTTACATGAATGCATTGTTGCAAAGACCAACAAAAGAAATAGCTATTTATTTTGCTTATATCAAGATTAGCTCTCTTGCGTGGAGGCATTGTTGAAATTAACACAACAAAAATAGTTTAAATTATAGCATTCCTTGTTTCAATATTGTCTATCTTATGTAGAAACATTGTTGCAAGGAAAACCAAAAGAAATGGTTTAGATTTACTTTCTAAAAAACAGAACTAAATAAACCTAATTTAGAAGCAAAACTTAAAATAACTGAAAAAGTATCTAAATTCAAGCCGCAAATGCAAACACACCACCAAAAGTTGCTCTCTTAAATCTTAATGTGGAGGTATTGTTGCAATGAACACCAAAATAAATAGTTTAAATTTCCTATCTAAGAAACAAAAACAAAGTAAATTGAATTGAACAAACTGCCGTAAGCGCCCTAACACACCGAACATAGTAGTTTTGTTGGCTTAGTACCAAACAGTAAACAAGAATATTAATAACCCATTCAACAGAACCAACAACTTTAAATGCTTGAAAAGAATTAAACTAACTCGAGACTGTGCGCTATGCGCGTAAGAAAATTATCGAAAAAACAAGAACTCGCCCCCCTCTCTCCATTAGTCGAATCAAGAGCCATGTTTATTACCCTCGCCAATCATTCAAGACGTATGTTTACTGCTTACCCCAGGTTATTTTCACACTGCTTCGCTCGCTTATGAGATCACGTGATGGTAAATAGTTTATCCTATTCTTGAAAAAATAAGGAGTGCAACGAAAAATGTCCTGTTTCGATCCAATGAGTAATAAGTTTTGAGTTTAATGGCAACAAACAGACATAGAAATTTCTAAAATTAAATTATTTGGTCTTCTTATCGTTCATACTACTAGAAAAAACACACTAGAAATTCACAAAAAGTTAAATGTAATAATTTTATTATATATATGTATGAATAGGCTACAAATAAAATCAGAACCAAATGAAAATTATATTTTGTTTAGTAGTACAGGGATTATTTGGCTAGATTAAAGCATAGAGGCTAAGCCAATTTCTATAGTTAAAAACAATCGATGTATTAAGAATTTAATCACTACATTTCTTTATATTTTAGCAATGAATTGTGTACTCTACGCTATGTTTGGTTTAATATTAGCTAAGCGCTATGCATAAATGTTAACCTAGCCTTTTATGTGTAAGTCTAGTATCAAACGAAATGAATATGAGTTACGATACCTGTGTAATTAATATTAGTAGATAAAAACCCTTTTTATTTAATAATTTGAAAAAATACGAAACCAACAACTACTGTAAACTATAAAAGCAGGGAACAGGCTACTTTTGTGTATTTTTTTATTTGTCAAAGAAACCCCATTTACTTTTATATTAATATGAATACGAAACAACTAACCTAACCAAAATATAATTTATCTTTGCATTAAAGATTGAAAGTGTTCTGTAACTACTCCTAGAATTTTCAATTGATTTAGCGATCAAGTTAAAAGCCTAATAAAATCAAAATTCAATAGGAGAATACCATTGATCGCGTAGCTTAAAACAGAATCTTTGAAAACCCATAAATTTTTCGGTACAAAAATATAGGCTATGTTCATTATGAGAGTATAAGGAACATCATCATCACTAACATCATCAACAACAACTGTTTCCAGCATGTAGCTGGGTCAGTTAAGTAATATGCCTTCATATTCCTCCATCCTTCCCCCATTCTTCCTCCTTTAATTGCTTCCATTCTTATCCTCTCATCTGCATGGTTATTTTCTCCTCCCATCTCTTTCTTGACCTCCTTGTAGTCTTTTTTCAATATACTTTCNACTACTTCATCTCCATCATTATCTTTGGTGTTTCTCTCCTTTTCCATTCTCATTACATGCCCATACCATCTCAGTCTTGTTTCCTCTATTATCTCATGTATTACTTGTACCCCCACTCTTTCCCGGATAACTTAATTCCTAAACTTGTTTCTCCTCATGACAGCTAACATGCTCCTCACAAACTTCATTACCATGGCCTCTACTTTCCTAGTCTCGCTTACATTCATTGTCAATGTTTCTATTGCACATGTGACAATGGATACAAAGTACGCCCAATTCAACACTTCCATAACCAAAGAAGAGGTAAAAGAACTAGTAAAGTCAGCAAATATAATAGCACACCCAGTAACAGAAATAATTATAGAGGAGATGTTGAAGAAGTTGAGACACTCGTAAGATAGAAGGGAAAGTGAGTTCTACAAAAAGCTGTGGTCGGGGAATTTCATTGACAGAATTTTAACTGAACGATGTGTATGGTCGTGCGGAAAAGAGGAAAGGTTCAGAAAGTGGTGGGAAGAAGAGGGAAGAAATTTCTTGAGAGTGACAAAGGAAGAGAATAATGACTTTAGATTACTCAAGGAGTATGAGGTAGTCGTATCGGGGATGATCGGAGTGGTCTCAAAGACAATATTTATAAACGACGGGAGCAGGAGAAACATGGGAAGGGTAAGTCGGGGAGAGGATATCAGGAAGGAAGAAATAATAATAGGACTGGTAAGACCAAATCTGAGAAACGTGGAGTCAGTTGATAGAAAATACATGGGAGCAGTAGTAGTAAAATTGTTGATGGAAATAGTAAGGAATGCACTACTTAATGGGATGGAATCAAGGAATAAAATGGAAGCAAGAACCGGACCAGAAATAAACCAATAGATATATGATAGGAGAATAGAAGTGATATTGGAAATGCTATTATCGGAGGCATACCACCAGGCTGAGTCGTGCAGGAAGCAGGTTCACCCGCAGATAGTGGGATTCGGCCTGAGGGTGTGGAAAGGCTCAGACAAGCAAGAGAGAAGATTTAACATGCAGGCGAGAAGGACTATAATAAAGGCGTTGGGGAAGCATAAGTAAAACGTGTATGGAGTGAGGGACATAGAGTCTTTGTGGTTATGGAAAGTAATGGACCAGTTTAAGGATAGGGAGGAGGTGTTAAGAGAAAAATATAAGGTCTTTGCGTCAGAGGACCCTCCATACAAGGCGAGGAAAAACGTGAGTGGAGAGCTGCTGGTCACGACGTAAGTCTAGGACGATAACGTGTGGCCAGGGAACGAATTCTGGGACGGGCACCTAGGATCTACGGGAGATTCGGTAGCAGCATCATCAACGCTGATATCCCAAGTGCAAAACCCAAGGATGAACAAAGGAATAAGGGCAAACCGCAGAAGACTGACTGAGTCGTTCGAATAGGAGGTGGCAAAAAATGGAAGGGAAGAGGAAACAATAGAAGTGGGAACAAAGGGAAGTAATGACAAAAATCGACAGAGCAAGCTTCAGAAGCTGTTTAGGAGGTGCTCAGCCACCTTGAAAACAAATGAGGGAATAATAGTAATAGGTGAACAACAGAGTGAGAAGGAGAAGGGGCAGAAGAAGTTACAGGGACTGAGTGCAGAGAAAAGAAGGAAAACATGGATAAAGGGGCCGATACTGGAGGTGGAAGTGGGATACATTATAGATGAGAAGGGAAGAAGGATAAAGGGAACGGAAGTGGAAGAAGACGAGTGGCTGATGGAGGTAAGCTCCACTACAGAAGAAGGGAAGGAGGAGACTGGAGAAGTAGTAAGAAAGGTACATACAATTTGCGAAGACGCGTTAAGAATGTCAAGATTGAAGGAGCTTAGTAACCTACAGTCGGCGCGGAGACACCTGGTGAGAGTGGGGCATAAGGATGTCCAGGAGGTAGCTTTCCCCGTACCGGAGCTGGTGGATAGGATCCAGCTTCGAGCGGTGAATCTGCCTGCTGGTAAGGAATATTTGGAAAAATTGATAATTAAGGTGATGGATAGGAGAAGCGAAGTTCTAGATATGGAAGCTCTATACAAGAATTTTGTAAAGGCTCACGGGAGAGTGAGCTTTAACTCGAGGGAAAAATGACCAAACTGTTACGTGTACACTCACCACCCGTGATGGGTATAGACGGGAATGTTACTAGAAAGGGAAGATAAAGCTAATTAGAAGAGGAAGGGATCATAGTGAGGTACAGTACTTGAGGGATGGGCAACAGAATGGAACAGAACAGAAACGAGGGAAGGGAAATGAGTAAGAAGCGGAGCGGGAAGAATGAGAGGGGAAGGACGCAGTAGCGGGAAGACAGAGTACAAGCACTGAGTAAAGAAGAGAAATCAAAAGAAACCAGGGAAGAGGGGTCGAAAAACAAGAAGACACCATCATCATGAGGGAGGAGGTAGTCAGTCACCTGGAAGCCAGTCGAGTGTAAATCCGACTGAAGTAACCAGATGAACAGGAAACCTACCCAAAGAGAAGAGATTGAGAATTTGATATGAAGCAGAGGAAAGGGAGAGCTCATCGACCTAGTGCATGACGGTACACTTGGATACAAGAGTGCTGGCTGGGGGGAGGTGGGTCCCTGACTTCTATTGACTGAGAAGGCCAGCAGTACAAGCTGTTGTCCCGTACGGGCAAGGGAAAATAAGAAAAAAATGGAAACAGAGAACGTTGGTGGACTCTTGACAAGTGGGATTAGAGGATAAACCAATAGGGTTAGATAGTAAGTTATGGATAGGGGTAGAATTTAGTGCATAAGTAGGTAGTAGCATTAGTTGGTTGCCAACTACCGAGATAGTTTAATATATAAAATGAACATTCCAGAAAAGGAAGGAGAATAAAAGAAGAGACATAAAGAGGAAACTGGACTTGGGTTAAAGTTTAGGTACCAAATTGGGAAGATAAGGATAGTAAATGTAAAAAAAAATTACCAAATAAGTTTTTCATACAACCCATCATTAAAATAATAACTTCCTTACACTTAAAGGGCCCTTCTATTCTTCATAGCAAATCTCTTACACACCAATAGAACAACTCTCCCCGCTGTTCTCTTCTTATTAAATCCTCTCTAATTCCACCTTTCTCCTCAATAACGCTTCCAAGATAATTTACGTTCTGCACTTTTCTCAGCTGTACTACATCCAACCTTATAGCTTTAATAGGCCCTACCCTCTACCTTGTTATTACCATCCCCTCACACTTCACCCTGCTAAACTTTATTCCACATTCTTTCATTTTCTCAGTACATTCCTGTAGCTGTTGCTGTACTTACTCTTCCTTCTCCCCTCCCCCTCGCCCATACCATCAAGTCATCAGCAAATATCGTTGTTTTCATTCTTTCCTCCTCGAGTTTTCCTGACACTTTATTCACGATTATTTCCACTACCATTACAAATATTAATTGTGAGAGGGCACTTCCCTGCTTTACTCATTTTTTTAAAATTTGGAACCATTTTCATCCTCCCATTCTTCTGCTTAACACAACTCCTGTTATCATAATACATTATTTTCACTCTCATTACAACTGTTCTTGCCACTTTGGCCTCCTCCATTGCTTTCCAAACTTTATTTTGATCTATAAGGGAAAATGAGTGAAAATCCTGTATAAATTCGTTCAGCAGTATTCGAGTTTATCGCGAACATACAAACACGCATACAAACCTCTTTATTTAAGTGATAGAGATAGATACAGAAAAAACAAAAGTATATAGACCTAATTTACATGCAAAACTATAAAATAACTGAACATTTATTTATTGAATCAATGGGTATTTCTATACTGCTTCGCTCACTAATTAGATAGCGTGACGCTAATTAATAGCTTACCCCGTTCCCATAAAAATAAGAAGTGAAACAACAGAAAAGGTCCCGTAAAGATCCGATGAGTACTTTTTTAAGTTAAATGGCAACAAACAGACAAACAAAAATTCTAAAAATTTATTATTTGGTTCTCTTATGGTTCATATTACTAATAAAAAATAGAATCTACAAAAAAATTCGGATGTACAGACAGACATACCTTAGAGTTTTGTTTTATCTATAAATAATATTAATAATACGCTGTTTAAGAGACAAGGGGTCAGTTAGTAAATTAATCAAAACTATAGAACATTTTTTTAAACAATCCTGAATATTTTAGAGCTAACCGATGGTAACATAGTATATATTGCCCCCCTATCTCCCTCCCACCTCCCCATAAAGAAGGGCAGATATCAAACGGTGTTTGTTATTTTATTAATATCGATAATACTGGCTTTTTAAAGCGAGGGGAAAGCATCAAGGAATGCTTGGAACGTATTTAGATTATTAGTAAAACATCCTCATGTGGAATTTTAAAGTTCTAGGGCCAACATGGATCAGTAGCATATCGTTTCGTAGACTTGGCTTATCCGCTGGGAACCAGTTAAAGGGTAAAGGAGAAACACAATGTAAGTCACATAAAATCAAAGCTTGGTCAGATCCACCTTTTTTTGAAAATTTTGAAAAACTTTACAAGTTTTCAAGAGGTTAACTATTTCACATTGGTATTTGTTTTTTTAGCACCACTTTCTACTTCCAGCTAGGCTATGTACTATTTACGCTAGTATGTAAGGAATGAAAAAGGTTGAATATAGAGGAAGTGGGGCCGCATTCGATTGAAGGGAAAATTGAATAAAAAAACGCTCTCAGTAAACCCTACTGGGATTCAAGCCCCACCCTGCCCATCAATAGCAGCTTGCTGCAATGCGAATGCAACTCATTAGAACACCTGGACAAGGCTACGATATTTCTATTTGTTGAGATGAACCCAGTGTCTTTCTTATAAGTCATTAATATATTCCTAGCTACCATCAGTCAGCGTCGGCCTGCCTCATTTTCAGGCCCTCGGCTAATATTTGATTGGGGCTCTCCACAACCCATATCGATCAAATGTAGTTTTATTATAATATTTAAAAATAAATTACCAAAGACAATTTGATTATAGTTTTGATTTCCATAATTATGATACACCCACCCCAAACCAGAATTAAGATTCTTGATAGGGGAATAACATCCAATCTGATATAATCAAATATTTTTTTTAGCTTCATTTACACAAACTAAGCTTAAAAATACCTAACTTAACTGTCAAAATTAAAACTAAATACAATTATTCAGCTGATCGAAATAAATTTAGTTCACACAGTTAAAAATAAATACAAATGTACAGCTTAGTAAAATGTAAAAAGAAAAAAAAGAAAATATAATACATCCATTTAACTATAGTAAGAATATATTTATTAATTAATCATTTAAAATTTATAACTCTGGATAGTACTATAAAGTAGCGGTTCCCAAAGTGTGCTCCGCAAAGAATCTTAAAGTGCTCCGCGAAAAGATTGGAAAGAAAAATAAATAAAATAAATGTGACAAGTTCTCAAAACTGTGAATTTATGTGGCCATGAAATATGTATATGTAAGTATTGGGTGGAAATTATTTAGCTACTGCAGCGTGCTTACAAAACAGTGTAGATAGCAAGTATTATAAAGCCAAAGTGCATACCATGCATCATCTCAGTCATCTTTTCCCACCCACATCTTCTTGGAACAATGTAAAACATCGAGAAAGTTGGTGAAGCAAACAAACTTCACGCGGCAAAACCAGATAGACACTAGAAGGTGCCACTTAACACCGTCTCTGTGATAGCTTCGCCGTGCTTTCAGATAAGATTGTTAACTTCGAAACCTTTCCAGAATTTTCTGGGAAGTTTCTATTGCATATTAAAACCTCAAGTTGCTTCACACCTTCAGTCAGTTTCAGTTCAGTCAGTATTTAGTCAAGGGTCGAAACAAGTCAAGTCACTGTGCAGTGTTATTTATAGTTTCAACTGTTATTTTCTGGAAGAACTCCAGTAAGAAATTTAAAAACAACTTTTGGGTTGTGTCAGAAAATCCACTTTGTCTGACATCGTAGCAATATGAGTGCTTGATTGATTTGATATTAGATTCTGTGATTTAAGAGACTTTTGCAACTAAGATTTCAGTATCAAGAATTTTGGTATCAGCTAAGAGACAAATTTGAAGTTTTGTCAGATAAAGTGAAAAATCATCCTTCTGCCCTTTGCAACAACTTATGTGAATCAGGATTCTCTGCCTATGTGGCTACTAAAACAAAATACAGATCACGCCTCAAGGCAAAGCCAGATATTCTTTTACCGCTGTTCCATATTAAACCAGATATAGCCATATTAAGCAAATCAAAACAATCCCATACCTATCATTATAATCTAAGTTCGCGGTCTATACTTTATCATTCTTTTTTTATGTCAAGTATTTTTTTTTTCGTGGTGAAAATGGATTTAAATACCATATCTATGTGGGTAGCATAATATTGTGGATTAATAATACCTTCTTTGAAAGTGTTATCAAATGTGTTGCCTCACTTTAAGTTTTTTGTTGTTGTTTTTCGTTTATGTAGTTTTTTTTAGCACCACGTCTTACTACCCGTTCGGGTTATACGCTTAAGTACTAATTACACTAATGGATTAGGAATTGGGAAGGTTGAATTTAGAGGAAGTGAACCCACATTTGCGTGGAGGGAGAGTGGAAAACCATTTAGGAAAAACCACCCCCAGTTCACCCAACCGAGATTCGAACCTCGATCTTCCCGTCCTCGGTGGTCTGGCTCAACACGACTGGAGCGTTAGCCAACTACGCCACCGAGGCGGGTGTTTATGTAGTTAAGTAAGTTCCTTATTTATCTGAAATTAGTGGAGAAAATAACATATATAATATACCTTATTTTATATAATATATAACTATATATAATATGCATATAACTATATTTATAATTATATATTATATGTAATAATGACATATTATACCGGTATATGATAAATATATAATATATAATAAATATATCTACTATGTATAGTAAATATAATATATATGGTTATATATGGTTATAATTGTTATATGTTATGTATATTTATATGTTATATATATCTATATTAATATAGCTATATAACATATACATATTTACATATTATATAAATAAATACATTAATATAGATACATAATATATTATGTTTATATAAATAGAGAGATAAAACGAAAGATTGTTAACACATGAATTTAATATATATTACCCGCCTCGGTGGCGTAGTTGACTAACGCGCCAGTCGTGTTGAGTCAGACCACCGAGGACGGGGAGATCGAGGTTCGAATCTCGGTCGGGTGAACTGGGGGTGGTTTTTCCTAAATGGTTTTCCACTCTCCCTCCACGCAAATGCGGGTTCACTTCCTCTAAGTTCAACCTTACAATTTCCTAATCAATTAGTGTAATTAGTACTTAAGCGTATAACCCGAACGGGTAGTAAGACGCGGTGCTAAAAATATATATATATTATATAATGAATATATAATTAGGGTCTACTATCTATACATAATGATACTTATTTACTCTATGACATTAAGAGCCCTAAAGTTAATTACCGCACTTACAAAAATACGCTACCTATCCCTGTCTTGTGCTAGTTCTATCCAGTTCACCTCATTACAACCTATCTCTTTTAGGTCCATTAATATATAATTATAAAATTTATTTTTGTATAATCTATCTATTTATACATATATGTAAACATTATTAATTAGAATATATATTTTTAAGAACTCTAAGACAATAAACTTTAAAAGTTCCGGCACTGATAAATAAACCCATAAATAAAGGCTTTATCATTCCCAGAATGTATAGTTCCCGGAGTTTTCTCTAATAGAAATGCTGTTTTCTAATCAATGTGGCTACACACATTTCATTAGCTATAGTTATTCTTTCTTAAATTACAAATCGATTTCTAGGCGTCCATTAACCACTGTTTTAAAACAAAGCTCACGTTCATACGATCTGTTTTAAACAGATAAACACGGGCTGTTGAGAGATCTTTGATTCATTTCATGAGAGAATGTACAGTACATACAATATATGCACCTTCAAACTAAAGGATGAACCACACAACCTTTGAATTGGTATTGATAACTACTGTCGATAAATATTTATTCAAATATACATTGGAAAATTACACCGGGATGCGGGAATCCAGCTCGGGTCTTTTGATCTTGTGTGCACTTGTCTATCCAGTTTCCAGGTTATTCATCTGACCAAGATATTTTTTTTCACAAAGATCTTATAAATAAAGGATTCCAAAAGTAAAAATATCCTTATCAAATTTTTCTATTTTCTCATAACTACTATACGATGTATTGAGATGATATCTAAGATACTTATAAAAAAAATCTCAATTTTGTCTAAAATTTACTTTTCCATGCCACTCCTCCCTTCCCCCCGTCCCATTCCTATCAATTATTAATTAATATCACTTGACTGTGTACTTGTATTAAACTTAAACTGTTTGTCATAATTTTGCTCATAACGGATCGTGCTTTATGACGGCAAGAAAATTACTTATCGGGCTTCAAGCGGCCTGCGGCCCGTGCGTTGTGTAGGACCACCTAACAGTAAGCCAGTAAAACAAGGTGTATAACGTAATGATTAAAATAAAATTGTCTTATTACAATTATTGAATTATTAACTTAAACATTTGGGGTTTTGCTGCCTTAGGTTAAGATTAGTTTTGTTGAAAGTCAAAATTAAATATAAAAATCCAAAGTCAATCAATACTGAAGAGCAACTAAAAAAAAAATGTTATTTATAATTTCCTCAAGTCAATTTTTTTTAATTGGTAAATATTCAACGTGCACGCCCCAAATTTTCTATATCAGAAAATGATTTACAAATTGGCTAAACCCATAACAGTCACAACACATATCCACATTCCCGTTAATTCATGCTTTTTAAAAGGGCAAGTCCCATTTCACCAATGATACATTTTTATACCATGGCAAGAAACGTACCCAGGACCCTTATCTTACTATACATATGAACCACCTGCTGAGATAATGTGTCGGCCATTATTTTATTTAAACGTTGTGTCGAACTGTTGGCTTGCCTTTGTCAGGAAATAAAACAAGCACGCAGTTAACGAGAATAGTTTAATTAAAACCTTTTTTTATTCCATTCAGGAGAGACGCGCTTTCCTGCTGCCCACAATTATTTTTATTTATCAGCATTTCCAATTTTTAACACTTTACTTTCAGTGCAAAACAGTTTTAAGCTGCGAGAGTGGTGAAAAATTAAAAATATTTTTCGAAAGTAGCATACATGTATTTTTATTATTTAGGTTGAAGTATGCTTCGACGCAAAAGCTGCCCTCAACGTCAAATATATATATATTTACATATACACATAAAATAATATATTGGCTATGCTAATGTCTACTTTTGCATCAAAGTATCTTTAAACCTAAAACCAAAAGCGGCCACTAGCGTCATAAACATAATTTGTGTATATATTATTATTATATTTATTTATTTATTACACATAAATTATATATTATATACATTATATTTATATGTCCGACACCTTAACTCAGTTGGTAGCGTGTCTTTCTATAGAGCAAAGAGTCCCAGGTTCGATTCTCAACATGGCCGAAAAATGTATCATTGGTGAAATATGGTTTTCCCATTTCACGGTGAGGAATTAACGGCCGAGGACTGGATGTCGTGTCTGTCCTAGTCTCAAGATTAGATTTTAAGGCATATGAAGCTATGAAAGACCTCGCAAGACAGTAGTGGAAAATATATTATGTCATGAATAAGGAACTGCCACAGGGTGGAAACAGTAATAGATGTAAATATATATACCAGTTATACTAATGGCCACTTTAGCGTCAAAGTATCATAAAATCAAAATAAATACGAAAATGTGAATGTGTGTGTGTGTTTTTTTATAAAATATTATATATTAAAAAAAGACAAGAAGGCTAAACTGAGTGAAAGGGCATGGCCACGTGAGAGTGAGAAAGAAATTATAAATGAACAATGGAATCTATTGGGAAATTATTCAAGGAAGCTCCCTACTTGAAGGAAAATATCTTTGCACTGCAGTACTTTTTATGGTAAATTCAGTTATGAAGCAAAATAAAAGGATTTTAATCTTATGAGACATGTTGATACATTTCGGCGTGAAGCATATTTTTAAATAACACACCTCTTCATAGCATGGGATTTGTTGGCGTCTGCACCGCGTCTCAGCGCTTCTGTAAATGGTCCTCTTAAGGAGAAAGCAGAAAACCCTCCAACAGTTAGAGAACAATTTGTCCAACAAGGGGCACTTAAGGTACCACCCCTCTAACCAATCAGAGACAAGGGGAGTTATTTATATTGACAAGGGAGATGAAGGAAGTAAGCTAATTACAAATAAATAGGCCATATTTTAAATATTTAACTTACAATTTCTTAAAAACCCACATGCTCTAAGGCGCTTCTCTCACAATAGACTAGATTGTAGATGGTGAGGAGATTGGGGTTCGATCCCTGTTGGTGTAATGAGAGTGGTTTTCCCTAAATGGTTTTCCACTCTTCCTCCACGCAAATGTGGGCACACTTCCTCTAAAGTCCACCTTCCTAATCCCTAGCACATTAGTGTAATTATTATATAGACGTATAACTCGAATTGGTAGTAAGACGTGGTTCTATAAATAATCTTAAGACCATGACCATCACAGCACACGACTAATAAACTAATATAATACTAGAACAATCCTAACATCCATCACCTGATCGATAACTCAATAATGATCAATAATACGGGTCATGCAGGGAATCGATCCCAGAACCCACATCTCAATGGGAAAAGATGTGAACTAAGATAATTTAATTTTATATTCTTTAAAATGAAAATTGACACCTGGAGACGATAATAGAAACCGGGACCTTTGGCTTAGTTCGACAATGTTATTACCACCGAGCTATCCAGGAGTCGTCTCGGGTAGCTGAGTGGTAGGCGTTGGTGGACTAAGCCAAAGGTCCCGGGTTAAATTCCCGTGTCCGGGTGTCAATTTTCAATTTAAAGAATATTCCACTTGAATATAGATGCGGCTATAACCGTACTTACACACTATAATATATTTTCTATTTAATACACCATTATTTAATTTGGCTTTACACGCCGTATTAATGTCCCCTCTCTTCCCCCACCAAGGGCCATCTAAATTTTAAAAACAACAGGATTTAGTAAGGAAGTATTTAGATTAAATGTACCCTCATTTGTGTGGAGAGAGTAGTAAATAATTTATGAAATACCACTGAGTACATTCAACCAGGTACTCCAGCCCTGATCTGCCTCATAATTGTAAAATCATAATAAAGGAGCGTGACGTTTAGTTCTCATGCCCACAGGGATGAGGGTTAAGATATTATTCTCTGATTAATCAATATTATTTAAGTTCTACAGTTGACCGTTTTTATCTTATTGTTTAATAGGCCTACATCAGAACGTAAAAACTAAACTCTGCGAAATATTGATCAATAGTGTGATAAAATAAAAGTTTCAACTTGTGATTCTGTACTTCTGATAGCTCAATATACCGATTATCATCTCATAAGTCCATCGCAGACTCTGCCTTAAGTCCTGAATGATGAATTATCACTGTAAGTATATTGTCTATATCTCCTCGGGAAAGCATTTTTGTGCTAAGACCAAGGTTCGGGGCTCGATTCCCGTGTCCAGGTATCATTTTTCAATTACATTTAGATGAATTCCTGTGAACGGCTGTCATTAGATTCCAATCATAATTTCCACCAAATGAGTAAAAACTTATATTTCTCGAATATTGAGAAAGTATGGACGTATACGATTATTTTCCTGAGCGTGTCCAAATGCATGCTCCTCATGAACACATCGGCTGGCTACTAAACTCATTGTGAATCAGTGTCTCGGAAATAATTCAAAGACAAAAACACTCTTAAGTACATCAAAAATGTATTTAAAAATGAATTTGAATAGTCTTATCGTGGACTGTGCCCGTTACCTCATGTGGTGAAGCTTTAACGTGTTCCATTGTATTCCCAACAAGTTATTACTTCTGATCTCACACAACTAATTAATCAAAGAAATATTGGACACAACAGTACATATCTTGGTAATGATGAAATGTTGTGTAATTAAATCAATACATCTGTTTAATAAAGGGTGTGCAAATTTAATCAAAGTTTTAAATGGAGCTCCTTAAAGATTTGAAGAAAAGCATAACTTTTTTTTTACTCCTAGGCTTAATCAGGATGCACTGGAAAATCTATTGTCTCTGATTATACTTGGCTCTTTGTGCAATTCAGTTTGTCACAAAGTACGATCAGATCCAGGGAACTGATAACCTTGAAAGAAGTGCACTTCGGTATTTAGCAAGATGGGTTTCGAAAAAAACACAACCAAAAACTCCCACATCTCGGTAAACGCTCATACAAACATGAGCCTACACTTACAACACCTTTCTGGATTAGACATTTGTCTTTTGGTGGTCTTTGCCTTGCCGAGTGACTAACCGCAGAGTTAAAGCTGGAAAAAAGAGCATCTTGGTGCGGGACCTATTAAAGTACCCTTGATAAAAAATAGCTTAGTGAAAAAAATCTTCAAGAATATTTAAAAGTGTACGCTACCCAATTGGGTGTAAAATAACTTTTAGTCACAAAACATTCATAAGAATAAAAGTTCAAAATGGTTATTCATATAAATTCAATAACTTTTATAAAAATAATGAATCCCGAAAAAACATTAAAAAATACAAAAAGATATTAACTCAAAATAATTAGAATTTTAATAAAAGTTCAGCTAACTGTTGAATAAATTTTATTTTATTTTAAAATGGTAAAATATATTTTAGCAAAATTAAATGTGATTGAAAATATAAATAAGTACTGATATTAGACTCAAAGGTAAACTAACACACACATTAATTTTCTTAATTTTACCGTATATTTGGTTCATAGAGGCATGTTCAACTATTGTAATTAAGTTTTAATGAGACGATTGCATCAGTTATAAAGTCAATAACATAAATTAAATAGTCAGAAACCTTAGTTCAGTCGGTAGCGTGCCTTCATACTGAGTTAAAGGTCCTGGGTTCGATTTCCGGCGTGAACAAAAAATATATAAGTGATTAAATGTGGATATTTCTTTTCACAGTGATTAATCAACGGTCGGAGGTTGGGGGTTGTATCTGTTCTATTTTAAAGTTTTTTTAGAGTTCGCTTGTTGATATAATCAGTCAGTTCAGAAAGTGCACGTTAAATACCTCAAATAAATAACTAATTAATTTATTGTTACTAATTTTATTTTTTATAATATTATTTAATCTTAATGGTATACAAACATGTAATTATTCTTGAGCAACAAAAAATGAATCAGTATGAATAAAGAAAAATAATTTAAACACTCAAAGATGTCTCCTTTAAAACATGTTAGCACCTTTTAGCCGAGAATATAATATTACTACTATACTTTGTATTGCTGTTTATGTTTGAATCCAAGATATAATCAATAGTTAGCATATAAATATCCACTCATTTAAATATAAGAACAAAATTATGTATCTACAAATATTAACCAAATAAAAATGACAAGTTTTCCATATTGTTTTATGAGCTTTCAGGCTGACAGTGACGTCACGCCTCCATATCTAGCTGTATGGGAACAAGGCAACCTCCTTTTTACTAACTTTGAGTTACGAGGAGTGTTGACCATTGGCAGCTATTTCAGCCACGGGGGGTTGGGAAATGCGAGTATTTAAAATAAGGTATCTCAAAGCAGTGCAGCTAGCATTTACGCTAGGTCCTTAGAGGAAGTTTACCAGCATTTTTTTTAAAGAAAGTGGCAATTAGTACATTTCAATACACCGGTCCGGGATTTGAACCAATATAAATTTAAAAATATGTATTTACCCTACTAGAGATACTTAAAGTACAACCAGTGGTCACGTGGTCTAATGTGTCTAGATTTCAATAAACTGCAATACCGGTGACTGGGGTGTTAGGGTTCACATCTCTGCCGGGTACAATGGGGTGTTGTTTTCAACGTGTGATTTATTAATATATTGTTGTTTTAACTCCAGTTTATTGTATGAGGCAATGGATGCTCTCCCTCCCTTTCTAACTCTTGTTTATTTAAATTCATTTTACCAGGGACGCATGCTAGTCTTTTTTTTAATTACCCCACCTCGTTCTTTGCCCCTAAATTAGTTAGTGTGAGTTTCGGACAGCCCTTACTGCAGATAAACATTTTTAATTTTCCTGTAACGAGGAGGTCAAAACTTAAAACCCGACCAGGTATTTTTTTCAAAACTATTTCTCACTCTTACTCTACGTAAGCGCGGGTGCATTTCCTCTTTATTATATATTCCACAAACCTACCCCACTACAGTAAGTAAATGCGGGTGGACCTGGATGGGTAGTAGGACATGGTGCAAACAAATTAGTGTTTTTGTTTTTAGCATGTAAGCCACCGAGACGGGTTCTTAGGTTTAATTGGTGCGCTCTGTCTCGCAACAGGTTTATCAAGAGTGCCAACTGTCGGACAAATAATTACCACCGGCCACTACTGTTATCACGAACAAGCGCGCAGTAATCAGGGCGCTAATTACCTCTTGACAGAAGTTGGATTACCCGCGCGTTGTGATTCACGTTTTAAACGTCTCAGGCGGCTGATGGCGCGGTTAGTACACGCAGGTAATACCGGACCACAGATTATATGAGTGGTTAGTTAATGTCAACATGTAGCAGTTAAAAAGAAGTATTCTACCTAGTGATGAAAAATTGTTTAGAATGTTCTATATTAATGTAGAATAGTATCCCTATAACAATTTTGTAAAACAAATCATTAGAGCTATTTTCATAATATCTAAATTTAAAAAAATTATTCATCAGTAAACTACTATAAAATGATTTTTTAAATGCTTTATTATTAATATTGTAAAAAACCTAGCATATACTCATTTTGAACTAAATTGATAATTTTTTTAAAAATATTCAAATTTTTAAAATAACAGTCATAAGTAGAACTACCCCTAAACAAACTTTACCCAAAAACAACATTGTTGTTTGTACTGTCAAACACTACCAATAAACCCATTTGTAACTAAATCATTAGAGCCAATTTTCAAATATTTAAAAATTTTGAAAAAGCAGTTATTTGTAATCTACCCTTGAATTAAACGCTATCCAAAAAACAAGTGTACAGTGCAATTTGTTATGACAATATCCCAAAATAACAATTTTTAACCAAAATGTTGAGTTTTTTTTTGAGTTAAAGTTTTAAACTACCCTTAAACCAATTTTCACCCCAAAAACAAGAGTACAGTGCTAGCTGTCATCTCAAACACTACCAATATATCCATTTGGAACCAAATCGTCTAAGCAATTTTTTTTTTAATATTTCAAGTTAAAAAAAAATCAGTCATCAGTTAACTACCCAAAAACCAGTTTTTACCCCCAAAACAAGTATAGAGTGTCATTCATCGTACCAAAAATTCATGGATACACATTTAAACTAAAATAATATGAGTCATTTTTGAAATAATACGCATTTTCTAAAATTTCTCATCAGTAAACTATACCCATAAGCGAATTTTAACCCAAGAACAAGTATACAGTTATTTTTAATTTCAAACACTCCTAAGAAACCCATTTGGAACCAATCGTTACAGCTATTTTTTAAATATTTCAAGTTTTTGAAAAATCAGTCATTAGTAAACTACACATAAAAGAGTTTTTACCCCCAAAATAAAATATAAAATGTTATTAGTCATAACACATAGTCCCCAGATATACATTTGAACCAACATTGTTAGGGAATTTTCGATCGATTTTGAATTTTATAATATTTATTATCGGTATTCAATGAATTCTTGGCCAAAAACCAATTCTTACAATGCTATTTGATATGTCCAACAAATTATAGATATGCATTTTAAACAAAATCGTTGAAGTTATTTTCTCAAATTTGGAATTTAAAAAAAATCACTCATCAGTAAACTACCTTTAATTTGAGAACAAGGATCAAAATAAAAAAACTTCCTGAGGTATAGCCCTATTAAATTTAAATAAAGCTTAAACAAAATCCATCCAACAATTTTGGTTCCGTGCTAAGGAACAAACAAACATACATGAGGTCAGACAGAATTGTAGGATCCAATTTTTTTAGGTTTGGGTTTACATAAAACGTAAATATTCATCATAAACTCGAGAACGATCTTTTCACGATTATCCAACAATACTTTATCTTGGAATGAGAAATAAACTCATATTTACATCCTTTAATCTAGGTTCAAAGAATGTTCCTGCCAAATTTGGTTAACATTAATCAACAAACGCATTTTACAGTAATTGTGGAACCAACATACACACAAAATTCTAAACGGTCAAGTTAAAACAAGACCTCGTTACGTCCGGTCCGTTAACACACAACTACCAATTAATTACCTTCGGGTCTAGTTGACTAACAATACACAGCTAATTCTAGCACCAGAAACTCTATAAATTCAGGGCTACATAAAGTACATATACACAAATATTAAACTATTTTGGTAACAATTGGGGTGGAACAAGGGTCTTCTAGACTTGATGTCGACATTTTAAACCACACATACATAGAATACTGGCCAGTATGTATTCAACAAGGATAAATATATTGGGTAAAAAAGAAAAGCTTATCAGCGGAAAAATCTTTTTCTCGCCAAGTTCCAAGACGTGAATTCGGACTAAAACTAGAGACGGGAAGAGTCTGGTGATGTATTCCATGTGTATTGTTGCTGGCTGTCAAGACACTGTGAGTTCTAATATCTCCATGCTGCCAGGCAGTGGCGTACTCTCGACAAGACAATAAGGGGTGACATTGGCCAAACCTACCCCGTCAGGTCAATACGGGAATAATACACGTTGCGACTTATGGTTTCTGTTAAATTAAATAATATTTTTTATACAAGTGTATTGTAGAAGGGATAAGCATTCAGATAAAATTTGATAGTCAGCACAAAATATAACTTTAAAAAAAATCAGCAACTTTAACATCAAATCTACCCGCTTCGGTAGTCGCATTGTCCAAGGCTAAGGCGCCACTCTCGTAATGGACTGTATTTTCAGTGACAGGAGGTCAGGGGTTGACTCCCATTCGGGAGCACTGATTTTTTTTTTCAAAATTAATTCCCACTCTCTCTTTAAGCAAATAGGGAAAAATTTCTTCAAATTCTACCTTGCTTGCCTCCACGCCATGTTTTTAGATAAAAAAATATCCTCTGACGGGTAGTAGCGCGTGGAGAGCAAGATACAAGATATTATCTATTTAAAATTATAGGAAGGGATTGAGAGAGTTAATTAGATAAAATAAACCTGCAATAGAGTGTAGAAGAGGTATGAAAACCACCCCCCAGAACATCCGGATTAGAGTCGAACTCACGACCACCTCATCAAGTGAAATCTACCAAAATCAGTGAGCCTGCTGCTTTAATATTTAACTCTCCATTATTTACACAGTCTCTTCTTATCTTACCTGTCTTTAAAATATAGTTTCCGGTGTTACTCTCCAATTCTCTTTTTTTCATACTGTTCATTTCTGCCTTATTTTAAATATAATCAACCCGCTTTGTTATAATGTTAAAATAATAGTATTTTATTCTATCTCGCGGCATTATTAAAGAAGAAAATAAAATATAGTTAGTCGTCGTGCCCCAGCGACAAATTATCCAAGTTAGTATTATTGTTATTATTATTATTATTATTATTATTATTAGTGGTATTAGTGGTATTTAAAGCGAACTTTCTGAACATACTGATTGTTTCAGTGCATGACTTATAAACTAGCTCAAGTCTAGAAAAGACACAACACCCAGCCCTCGGCCGTTGATTCATGACTGTGAAAGAGGAACTCCTTAATTAGCTAATGATACATTTTTCGGCCATGCCAGGAATTGAACTCGGGAGCCTTAGCTCACTAGACAAACACATTACCCGACTGATCTAAAGTGTCGGACCAGTATGCCTGTCACAATCACAAGGTTTGTACCAAACCCCAGCAATAGTTCAGTCTTTTTTTAAATATTTTTACGGATATAGCTACCAACATTATTATTTTAAGAGTATATTTATGTATTCTTTTGAGGTGGTAAAAGAGCGTACTCTCACGTTTCACTTATCATGATCAAATGTACTCTTTTTTTAAACTATTCAGTGTTCTCACCAGAAAATGTTGCCAGTCCGGTGGCATTATTATGTATATGGGTTGGGGAAGTGTAATACCTCACAGTATTTTATTATTTGTGCAGCGAACATTTAGCACTTAGATTAATAAAAATGTAAAAAAAATTAAAGCCCCCACACCCTCCCAATCCTAATTTTTAGAATGTACTCTTTTTGCAGGATCCGGAAATGGTAGCCCTATCTACAAACCAAAAATTTTTCTTAGAGACCTCAACCTATTTTTTATTACTTCGAGAAACCTGTCATAATAACATAACATAAACCGATTAATGTTAATTATGTATGGATATTTCCTCAACCCCTGAATATTCTTGACTCAACCCGTCACACATACCTGCTGGTAGAATAGCATCGAATTCTATCTCACGGTTTAGTAGAGGGAAAAAGTTGTAAAGTCTGCATATTTTTAAATGCAATTCCCTAAACATAGATGTTTGAAGAAGAGCATCAATTTATATCTCGCGGCGTTAGCTAGAAAAACAAAAATAATATACTTTAATCACAGCGCCTAGCCATCTTTAGATGCAAGGCGTTAAACACAGCAAACTTAAAAATATCCTCGGATTCTTTAAGTGAGAGGTTATTTTAATATTCTGGCACATTTTTATATGCAAACCACAAACCATAATTGCTGAAAGAATCATATATAATTCAATGTCGCAGCGTTTGCAGGGTCTAAAAACTTATTTTAATCACAGCTCCTGCATATTTTTAGATGCAATTTGCTAAACAGTAGTGTAAGAAGAATAGCTTCGCAATCTACCTCATGGAGTTTGTAACAGAACAGTATCATTCCAGCCTTTGTAGAGTACTGGTTGCAACCGCCAACACATTGTCTATTTAAAACGTCATTGTATTTGTCGATGTTAGAGTGAATAGAAGCTAAACGCTATTGAGTTCTAGTAAAGTGACTCTTTAATTATTGGAAGTATATTTATATTTGTCCTCTAAATTGAATACCTGTAAATAGATCGATTCTATGGAGTTCCTAACGGAGTTTATTACATTTATAATAAAATAAGGAATACAAACTTCCTGGAAGTGTTATAAATAGGTGTAAAAATCTAACAAAAAGCGAACAAAACCGTTTCATTCATAGAAAATACGAAGAAAGGAGTTATATTAGAAAGTTTTAATTGTATGGTGTTTTTTTTACTAAGAATCAGGATGATGTTATGTTTTACAACATAATTTTATAAACAGCACAATATTGTGCTTATGTGCAATACTATATATTTTTATAGTTCAATTTAAAGTTTAATCTAATAATTAATACTATCTGCTAAACCACAGCCTTACGATTCTGCTTAAACTCTGCGTTTAAAAAAGTGTCATCTAAATATATATATATAAAGGATAAAGTTATATTCCTGAGTTCAGGTTTTATTTTTTCAATATAGATGAGATTATTTTACTAACGTTACAAGTTTATTCATTTATTTGAAGTGACATTTGTTTGCTCAGTATTTATTTTGATAAATTAATAAATTCACGCAGCTCTCGTGGCCAAGTGACTAGATAGGTTTATTAAATATCTAAGATACCTTTGCTCTATACCAAGTGGGGGCTAAAATATTTCAGTAGTTTGCTGTTTGTCAATTATGTTGGCCAGCTATGAAATTATTCACGCCAGAGTTCGGTGTTAAATCTTGCTCTCTTCGGTTGAAAGTTATACTTTCCTCATTAGGGTGTTTAAAATTAGTATAACCCGGACGGATAGTAAGCCTGATACAAAAAAAAATTGTTTATTTATTTCCATGTATATCCTTAATTATATCTGTAAATTCTTTTAATCTTGTAAATGACCAACCAGGGAAAGCAGGGAAACAAGTTTCCAACCGGAGCAACCAACCATCACCACAGCAAGTATGAAAGAACTCATCATTAACTTTGTTGAATCTTGTACAGTACATACACATATATGTATCGTGGTGTTGGTAATTTTTTTGAGTTTCTTCTTCCCTTCATTTGTGTGGAACTGTTTTTATTTTCATTCCTCCAACACAAATGAGTTCTGTTACAATATTTGTGAAGGAAATGTCGAGAAGAGGTAAGTATGTAGGTAACCAGACAGACTTGCATTGCACGCTCTCAACTCGAATAGCTCGGAGTAACAGCGAAAAATAAGTTGCAAGATACAACTTTAAATGACTTATAACTTTAAAAAAACCTAGAGTCTTGTTTAGTTCAATATCACCAAAAAATTAAATTATACGGGGGAATTTAAAAAAAAGTATATTAGAAATTGTATTTTTATTTTTTATTCTGGTTGAAATTGTCCTATATCTGAACAATTGGTAACTACACTAATTAATTGTGTTTGTTTATGTCACCACATCTTACTACCCATCCGGGATGTACACTCACATATTCACATTAAAAAGGGTGGGAATTAGTCAGGTAGAATTTAGGTTATGTGTACCTAATTTGTGTAGAGGGTAAAATGGGTAGTTAGGAAGAAACACTAAAAGTATAGGAACGTTATCGGCAAACTAAACTAGACACGCTTGGCGTTTTTTCATTGCCTGCCCACCGATGCTGGTAAACCATTATATTTTTTATAAACTTTATTATAAAACGTATGAGCTAAAGAATAAATCAAAACATAGAAAATGGAATATGAAATCAAGTTGAAATATTTATTTATCTTATTTTAGCTTAAGATAAAAAAAATTGATGGCATACGCTAAATAGCTAGGCAAAAAACTAGAAAACATTTGTTTCTATATTCACATTAATTTTTCAATTTATTAAATACATTGTTTGTATGAACGGTCTTCAATTGAAAAACCATCTCCATCATCAAATACAGATTGATTCTAAAAGAATTTCACTTGTATTCGGGTGAAATCTTAATATAAAATTA
The DNA here is from genome assembly GCA_902155825.1 of Timema genevievae. NCBI lineage: Eukaryota > Metazoa > Arthropoda > Insecta > Phasmatodea > Timematidae > Timema > Timema genevievae. The sequence goes on along the minus strand of CABFWO010000349.1, from coordinate 277,087 downwards.
AGTATTTTTTAAAATAGTATTATTCAAGTCTCATAAAAAAAAAGTTTTAATGCTAAGGTATAGTACCACAGCTATCGTGAACCCCGATTCTCAAATTGTCTAGTTTTTGCATAGCGCGGTGACCTAACTTTCACTTACCTAGATTCGATCTTAGTAATCTGAGGTGGTTAAAAATTAATACCTTGTCAATATTGGGCAAGTGGTATCCGTAAATACTTCGTAGTGGACCTATTACGATCCTAGCATCCAAGGCCAGTGGTTCTCAAATTGGAGTACAAAGACCTACGGGGGTTCATGACCCGTCGGAGTGTAGAAATTAATAGGTAATCAATGGGATTTAAAAAAAAAGTCTACCTACATGTAATCTCATTACGGCCTTTATAGCTTTCCTTTTCCCAATTTTATGAACAACTGGAACAGAAGAACTTTTAATAAAGCAGAGGTTTGAATTAATGGTAAATTTAATTGAAAAAATACAAAACACGCTTGTGAGCCTATCGTGTGACATTTCCTGGAAAATTGTATATAATGAGTGTTCATGTTTTGATTTTTGGGAACGTGTGCTGGCTAAGTTCAAGAAACTTTCAGAAGAAAAAAACCCTAAACATGAAGTGCCATTTTGCAAAACTTATTTGTTCGAACAAGTCTTTTCCGGGCTTTTTGTTATAAGAAACTATAAAAATAAACCACGTGACTTTTTTATCTTCAAATATTTAGATTTTAGGCCTAGCCTAAGGGGAGGGGGGTCCACTATTTCACAAAAAGGAGGTTTGAGCATTTGAGGACCACTTGACTAGGCCCTATTTTCCTGTACATTGGGCTATATATGATCGCCCCTGTGGTCTAGTGGTCAGAGTTCCTGGTTACAGATCCAGGGTTCGATGTTTCTGTGAAGCAGTGAGTCTGGAATGATGTCAACTCAGCTTCGTGATGACAGTTGTTGAGAAGCTGCTTGAATAAAGACTGTGGTCTAGAAAACTGAGAGTAATGGCCAGAGGGTTCGCTGTGCTGACAATATGAAACCCTCTATCCGCAAATGCTAGTAATATCTTCGCCGACATATGGCGGCTAATTGGTTGATGTAGCTTACTTGCGGGATGATTCCATGGAGTAGTTTAGGTTATGTATCTAGTCTCTGATAACTAGTAGAGGAGCTATTCACCTTCCTCATCGTGGTACATTAGGTTAGATATGTTCTTACTAATAACCGATATGGGCACTACTCTCCCTCCACATCCTGGTACAGTAAGTTAGGTCAATGATTTACAAACTTGGGTGAGGGGGGCCGTTAAAAAAAATTATCAACCAAAAAGTAGATTTTAAAATTTCACATCGTAAGTTCTAAATACCTTTTTTATTTTTATTTCGTTTCAAAGTTACATTAATATTTTTGTAGCGTAGGCAATGACATCTAGCGGCTGTATTGTGAATAGGTAGGTGTCGTATAAAAGTAACACGGCTGGAGAGATTTCGGATAAAAGATCTCCCACTCTACCCAAAAGCAACAAAAGAAGTCATGCTTCCGATTTCTTCTTTATATTTATCTAATTTTACTGACAAACACAAAACAAAGGTACCGACTAATCATCAAAATGATCCATGTTGTGCACTTTATTCTTTCACACCTGCTTTATAAGCGTCTCAACTCGTGGAGGAAGTACAAAATCACACTTCACTTCAACAACAATATGCTTGCATTTAAATTTTATAAGGGCGAACAGTTTGTTGGGTTTCTTATTTTAATTCGTGGTCAAATATTTGACCAATTTTTTCTTATGTGCTATTCAATTTGTATAAACATTGACATTAGTAATTTTTTTTATTATTTGTGTTCAAAAATTTAAAATATAACTCTTATGTCCAACCAAAAATTTAATTTTGTATTGAATTATTTTAAGGCTGGAAGGGAGGTGTGAGTTCAAAGGGTTGGGGAACAACCAGGTTAATATCACAATTAACTAATTGACAATCCCCCTATAGTATCTATAAAATAACCTGTTAGCTTCTCATTCAGCAGTTTTATTACAAAGTTAACAAAACACACATGAACATTCTAAATATATTTCGAAGGCTTCGTTTTCAATTTTATTCGTTTATATTTCCTTTGTACAAACGTCACGATACTAAGGAGCAATCTTTGTTCGCAGATAAATAAATTGTTTGATCCTCTTTCCTCGCCTCCTCTCGCTCCCCCTCTCTTCAATCCTGCACTCCTTATACCCTTCACATGCATTATTAGGCTGTTATTTCTCTCTGTCTATTCTTGTACGCATGAAAATTTTACACAATATTCGATGTCTAGAAATTGAACCGAACGATGATTCTAACCCTGCCTCCCCCTATTTCCCCACCTCTCCTACAATTGAGGTTAACCAAGTTGGAATAACAACAAAATATATCCAATGTAAAGAGAATAGAAGGTTGCGCCAGATGACTGAGCTTGTGACGTCAGTCAGTACAGGCCATCGAGTTGCATACTACAACTCGCCAACCCCCAGTGAGTTTTCTTTGCAAGTGGATGTAAACTAATATAATTCCAGCGTTGTTTTGAACGTAACAACTTAAAGTTACCGGTATTGTATGTATTGTATATACCGCACCGACTTTAAAGTTGCGCCACAATTTTGAATTTTTTTCGGGGGTTAGAAATTAAAATTTTTAACTTTTTGGAAATTTAATGTTGGTTACAGGTTAGAAGCTATAAGTTTGCCAAATTTCAAGTTTCTAGCTCATCTGGAAGTGGGTAAACATTAATGTCAGTGAGTGAGTGAGTCAGCCATGTGGCTTTATAGTAGTATAATGGAAGACAAACCAAGTTATTAAATATCAGGTCACATTTTGGAAATTTAAATAATAAATAAACCTTTAGAATCATCACCAATATCCTAATAACGTCGTAACGCTACTTACTTTTAAAAAATATGTTATTATTTGACTCGGTAATGTAATTTAATACCTTATGTTGCTACCATAGTATAGAATGATCCAAAATTCGCACAACCCTGTTTTTCCAAGGATATTTCTCGCAGAAGAACATGGAAAATGAACATGTAGTTTATACTGTAATGTTAGTCGGGTGTTGTACAGGCCATGTGACCTTGAGACATGCACAAGGTCTAGCTAGTTGAGCTACAGCATTTGAAAGTGTATGAGTTTTTCTCTGAACAGAGCTAGTATTCATTTTGGAACATTATTTTAAGGCTAATTCGTACATGGAATGCCAACAATAGTTTGTGCGTAGTGTTTCAGAATCACGCGTGCCGAATAAATCAACAATATGCCGAATTGTACACTGTTTTCGTGAAACAGGCAGCGTGAGTGACAAAAAGCGTTCTGGACGGCCTTCAAGTTTGACTGATCAAGATTTGAATGAGGTTAGGCAGTACTTAGAACAGTCACTCAGGAAGTTCCTAAGAAGATTATCACAGCAGACTGGATTGAGCTATGGAACAACGCAGAGGTGTACGAGGTGGCTGAAACTTGTGCCTTACAAAACTCACACAATTCAAGAACTCAAGGAACCAGACAAAGGGAAAAGATTGCGATACTGTGATTGGTTCCGAGAACTTGTGACCATGACAATGCTGGCTGAGTTTTTTTAGTGATCATGTGATCTTTAAGGGTTTGCGGCCACCTCGTTCCCCAGACCTAACACCACCTGATTTTCTTCTGTGGAGAAACTTAAAAACAGACAGTGTATGCAAACAACCCTTGAACCTTGGCTGAACTGCAAACCAACATTGAGCGTTACATTGCAGCCATACCCCAGGGAATGATTCATCATGTGTCTAGAAATATGGTTAAACGAGTGAATTTGTGTTACAGAGAAGGAGGATCACACTTGCAACACCTTCTGTGATTTCCCTATGTTTTATTGTTTGGTTTACATGGTTTACATTAGATGTATATATTATATGGTACAAAATATAAGTTTTTTTCTTTGGGTTGTGTGACTTTTGGATCACCTGTATTTTGATTAGATGCAAATGAGAATATCAAAATGCCAGTATTGGCTATCTATATGGACTTGGTTAGCTGGGGGAATCGTGATACGGAGATAGATTTAGAAAATACAACAAATAATTACGGCTGTTTTTGTTACGCGTCTTACTACCCGTTCGGTCTATCCCCATATTTACACCAACTGGTTAGGGATGAGTAAGGTAGAATTCAGATTATGTGTACCTGTATTCGCGTGAAGGGAGAGTGATAAGGTTTTTAGAAAAATATTCACTTCTGTACACCCAGCTGGGAACCTCTCCGTCATAGCTAAACTAGACAAGACGAGGATGACACCTTGAACCCGTATTGTGCTCACTGATGTGGATACTGAACGTATGATTAGAAAACTTAGTAATAAAATATCCGGAGTGAGCCAGTTGGGATATGAACCCCCAACCTGGGGGGTAGAAGATACCAGCCCCCCATCTACTCAGTTACTAACCTTACCCCCTTCTCGATGCCCCCCTACCACCACACATGTGTAGTGAGATTAAAAACAACTTCTTTGTTTTAAAGACGTTGGATTTGTTAAGATACTTGTTTAGTAATTAATACGACATAATTATATCGTGGCATTTGACAACCATCAGTAATACACAGTCCCCCCTCCTGCCCCCACTACCTCTACAATTCTGATTACGTAACACCACAAGTACGCTCGTGTCGAGTTACAAATGGGGCCCCCCCACACCGGGTGGTCACGTCAACAGGGGAGGTGGGTGTTCGAGTCTAAGCCACTCACATTATGCTCACTGAAGTGCGTGTACTTCTTTATAACTACTCTCCTCGTCCTTACCCCCTAGATGGAATCGTTTATAATCTTGATGTCTAACATATTGATAAAACCAGAGAGGATGCCATTTTGGTTTGCACTGTTGGTGTGCCTGACTCTGAGCAAGGAACTAAACTGGCGCGCTTAACCGGAGTCCATCTCCCACCACATGTATCGAATAACTGCAAACAGCTCTGGATATTATTACTAATAAAGTTTTTTTCTCAATAAATGTTATTTAATAAAACAATGTCGTTACCCGGCCTGCCCCGCGGGCAAATCTGTCAAGATGGCTTAGTTAGGTAGAGTCAAATAATTGTGCGGGCTCATTAATACTTGTTTATTGAGTAGGAACTAATTATAATATACAGGGCGTGATGTAGTTGAACTAGTTTAGTTAAATGTTTCCCTCCTATTTTCCCCCGTGCTAATGCGGGTACACATCCTCTAAGTTCGACCTTACTTATAAGTGTAAAATATGTGGATTGCCCGAATGGGTAGTGATATGCGAAACACGAGAAAGAATAATCTGCAGTCCTCAAATCAACCTAATTGCCAATACCGAGGCAATCTTTATTAGGGTGTGTTGTGTACCTCCACCCACTGCTGCCCTTCCCCCCGACGCTTTTTACAGATTTTATTAAAGAGTCGGTGTTTTCCCGACGTCTTAGGTCACCTCCATCAAACTTCACACGTCATTACTTTGCAGTCAACAGAGCCATCAAACTCCCTCCCCTTTTGATTTAATTCTGCTTGGGCGTATCAAATCTTTCTCGCATTACAGAGCTAATTAACTTTCTAGTAAATTAGGACAGGGGAGTCCAGACCAACCAACAGGACGGGAGGGTAGGATTCGACACCCTGACCAGGGGGTGATGAGGGTGTGATTTCAAATTCTCTCTCTAAGAAAGTGTTGTTACATTTACTCATCCTATCTATCTATATCATAAACCATACATCCCCATTAGCGTGAAGAAGGGATGGAAGAACCAGCCTCTAAATAACTTGGCCGTAATTCCATCCCTGACCTCGTTGTTAACGGTGACCAAGCTTAATGCAGTTATAACGCCTTAGACCATTCGGCCATCTCTGAGTCCATTATTATAATTATTACTGTTACTATATGCGATTCGCGTCTTACCACCCCACTGGAATATCCGCAAATTTAAACTAATAAGATAAGAGGAATAAGGTATAATTTGAAGGAAATTTACCGGCATTTGCTTTGGGATGGGGAGTGAAAAGTCTAGTATAATGACCCGGGATTTGAACCCTGATCTCCCCATCATCGGTGATTCAGTCCATTGTTAGAGTGACTCCTTATATTAGGTGACCACCGAAGTGGGCTATACTATTAATATTTAAGATGTTTTCAGAAGAGTTATTGATTCAAAAATAAATAATTCATGGAACGTCATTGGGCCTCACCGTGAATGGAGCTTGTACACCCCTGAGTCAGAAATATCACAAACACCCTTCCTCCTTCAAACCTTTCGTTTCAGAACAGCTTTAATAAATTTTCTTATAAAGATAATACGACGTGTTTAGGACCTAAACATTGTGTCATGTGTTTTTGAATGTTAGATTTTACGTTCGAACGTTAAACCTGTATACTTTTATTTATTTAAAGCTCAATTACTTTCTAGGCCTAGAGGTTCTTAAAGGGTCACCTACCAAAATGTTGAGCTGTGTTTCAAATGTTGGGAAATCCAATTAATTCGAGAAGTTTAGTTTTTCTTAAAAAATAGCACACGCCAAAATTAGGGTGAAAAGTATTAGTGTGTACCTTTAGGATTAAAAAACGTACATTCTAAGTTTTTTAGTATTAAAAAACTTATGAAGATGAAATTAGCTCTTTTCAAGGATATTTTACGTGAAATAATTCGGTTCTAAGATTGAAACATTTCACGTAGAATATCTCATTCCTAAGATTAAGATGAACAGTTAGACTTAGTCTTTATCAGATAAATAAAGTTATTTTTTAACAAAGTCTGATCATTCAAATTTAATTGAGTATTGTTTTAGTGGTTTTGAAACTTCATAACTGCTATTATCATAAGAAAGACAGCAGTATGAGTATATTTCCCTTCAAGTAGGTGGCACCATTGAGCCAAGGCCATGTTCAAAAATTCACGAGTAAGTCTTCTTTATGCGCGAGGTACATTTCAAGTTAAGTTAGTTTTAGAACTATCTCATTCATACCCGTAATTCTACATAACGAGTCCAACCAATCATACATGCCGATAGTAGAGTCCTCTAAAGGATAATGGCCCAACTATAAAAGCGTAAAGTGACTTTAATCTGAGCGTTAAAGCATAAATAACATTAATAAAGTTCATAACTATTATTTAAGTTACTTAAAAAATATAATATATCTGAAAGACGCAATATCTAATACAAAATAGATAATATTCAAAATAACTGGAACCACTTTCTGACTGGGTGAAATGATTTCATTTCTTATGGAGTAACCTAAGGGTAAATCATGAGTTAGCTGTTCCCGTGTTAAAATAAAACACATGGAGTAAAGAACAAGTTTCATTGTGCAATTATTAAGAGCGACCAATATCTAGGACCTACATGTATTTCCCCCCTCCAAATTTACCTTGATGCTTAATTTTCAGATATATTATGGTTTTGAGCGAAGAGATTGAAATAAGTCCAGAAAATTATTTTGAAATCATAAAGAGTGTTAGGTAGGTACCGATTTGCGTATTGCGACCAACAGAGCAAAATGAGGGAGTGGTAACGATTTGCAGCCACCCACGTCTCACCTATCTAAATCTATTATAACAATAAGGTCGGTCAGTCACGTCTCACCTATCTAAATCTATTACAACAATAAGGTCGGTCAGTCACGTCTCACCTATCCAACTCTATTACAACAATAAGGTCAGTCACCCACGTCTCACCTATCTAAATCTATTATAACAATAAGGTCGGTCAGTCACGTCTCACCTATCTAAATCTATTATAACAATAAGGTCGGTCAGTCACGTCTCACCTATCTAAATCTATTATAACAATAAGGTCGGTCAGTCACGTCTCACCTATCTAAATCTATTATAACAATAAGGTCGGTCAGTCACGTCTCACCTATCTAAATCTATTATAACAATAAGGTCGGTCAGTCACGTCTCACCTATCTAAATCTATTATAACAATAAGGTCGGTCAGTCACGTCTCACCTATCTAAATCTATTATAACAATAAGGTCGGTCAGTCACGTCTCACCTATCTAAATCTATTATAACAATAAGGTCGGTCAGTCACGTCTCACCTATCTAAATCTATTATAACAATAAGGTCGGTCAGTCACGTCTCACCTATCTAAATCTATTATAACAATAAGGTCGGTCAGTCACGTCTCACCTATCTAAATCTATTATAACAATAAGGTCGGTCAGTCACGTCTCACCTATCTAAATCTATTACAACAATAAGGTCGGTCAGCCACATCTCACCCATCTAAATCTATTACAACAATAAAGTCGGTCAGCCACGTCTCACCTATCTAAATCTATTACAACAATAAGGTCGGTCAGTCACGTCTCACCTATTAAACTTTATTACAACAATAAGGTCGGTCAGCCACGTCTAACCCATCTAACTCTATTACAACAATAAGGTCAGTCAGCCACGTCTAACCTATTTAACTTTATTACTAAAATAATAAGGTTAGTCAGTTGTTTTATTGATGCTATAATATATCAGTTTTAGTGAAATTATCAATTAATGAAAATAGTGAATGGTTTTATATTTACTGAATATAAGGTATTAGCTAATGGAGTTTTAAGGGGGAGATTCACAAAGAAAACATGTAAAGATTTTGGTTTTAATTAGTGCCCGTTTAAAACCGAATATAGCTTAGACTACAAATATGAAGTAGAATCAGCCAAAGTGTTACAGCGCCACGTGGTAAGCAATTAGTCAAATAAAAAACTATTCAAGAACCGTCAGAGCGTCCAATGAAACTAATTTTCCGAGTTATAGAAGAAAACGAGAGCAATGCCGTTACATCAAAGGACGTCAAATACATTAGAAGTAATATTAATCATGTAAGTGGTTCCAAAGGCCAAAATTTCTCAGAAACAGAAGTGAGTTTCATTAAATGCTTACATTGTTCTATGGATGTTACTACAGCATCAGGTGAAAACTTTGTTTTGATCAACAATGTAATGACCGGAATGTTTATATTCTCATGTTCTTCAAATATTAAAGCTTGAAGTGAAATTAATTAGTTATTGATGGATGGGACGTTCCAGTACTGCGCCAATCATTTATTTTGCGTAGGGTGAGGAAAAAAAATCAGTATATTCCCCTATAATTTTTTGTTGTTGCCCAATAAGACCACCACTGCTTACCTTGAAGATCTTCGAGCAGTAGTTTTGACGTGTTTGGGCGAAAATAGTAATTTTAGACCTAGGCTGGTTAAGGTAGACTTTGAGGAGGGCAGTCATTCGGCAGTAGGGACTGTGTGGCCAGGTTTACTCACTAAGGGCTGTCGTTTCCATTTAGGTCAAGCTTGGTGGACGAGAATTCTGTGTGTAGGATTGGCTACAAAAAAAAATTACGGATACAGAGGTTGGAACATTTTTGAAATTACTGTTTAGCTTAACCTTTTTTAGAGCTGCAGGATTCTGCGACTGCCTTGCCTTTGATTTTCTGCCTATTCAACCCAAGAGTAAAAAGATGACCAAACTAGCCACAAGTAGGAAGACTCAACATATCCACTGTCAGTTTAGGTTGAGAAAGGCGCCTCGAAATATAGTACCATGCTGGGCTGGATTAACCACTAAACAAAATGAGCATCTGCTTAGAACATCAAAGAAAGGAGGGGCATCAGAGTGTGGTGTTTTCCAATGCCGGATACAAATGTTGCAGCTGAAATAGAGATGACATTGAAAAATTTGAAGCAATTGCTAAAGAAATACTACCAGATGTTGATTACAATGCAAGTCAAACTCGTAACCATATCAGAAAGAAGGTACCCAATGACGAAGACGTACCAGAAGTATGTCTGAATGTCAGAGATAAATTATATATCACCACTTTTCACACAATTATTGACAAACTAGAATCTCAGACGAGAAGGAGAGGAGAAGTGTACAAAGAAAAGTGGACATATTTTCTCTTCTAAGTGACGTGCCAATTAATATCATTCTACTGAAACTAAAAGGTACTTTCAGTGCTGTCAAAAGCTAATTGATGTTTACCCAAAGGACTTTAGCACTAATTTTTCTGCTGAGCTTCATCAGTTTCACTCATATGTACGCCATAAGTCCAGTGCTACATTACTTGTACAAACCAGATTCGTTCATGCTGAACTTTATAAAATAATTGTAGAAGACCATATTTAATGTGCATTTTCGAATGTAGACCTTGGCTTGCGTGTGTTTTCTAACACTAATGGTCACAAATTGCATATCTGAGCGTTCATTTCCTCAGTTAAAACATACTAACAGAAACATTATGTGACAAGACTGGCTGGATGCCTTTTCTCTGCTAAGATTACAAGCAGATTTGTCCAGTCAAATTAGTTTTGAGAACTTAATCAAAGACTTTGCAATTAAAAAGTTGGATACATTTTTTTAACAGTATGAATAAAGTTATAAGTAGGCAACAACAAAAATTACTTTACAAATTTTGATCTGATTATGATATTGATGATGGTCTTCAAAGTTAGAAAGTAATAGAATAGAATATATTTTGTTTCGTACAGATAATTATATTTCTACTTTTGAATATTTTTACTAAGCTATTAACCTACTTACATTTATTTCAATAAAAATAACCCTTTTCATTATTTTTGCATTTGTATTTTTACTTTATTACAATTTTATTACAATATAAAAAAAGTGTTAAAAGTTTACGTTTTTCTGTTGTCCTAGATATAATAAACTAGTTTTCTTCTGCTGTTTACTGCTATTTAGTGTTAAATGACCTAATCAAGGACTTCACAATTAAAAAAATGGAGAAATAAATTATTTCAACCATATTTTGTCCTGTTTTTCTGTATATCGGAAAGGTGAGGGGGAAGAAGGGCGTTTACATTAATGTAGGGGTCTAAGGGGGCATCATAAAATGTGGAGTACTTAGGGCCTGAGAATATATTGATCCGCCCCTGGAATCACGAATCCATGCGAGTCTTTTCACAGAAAATTCAACTCTCTGTTTTACAACTTCCATCCGAGTATTGGCCTCTTCCCGAACCAAGGCCGTAGCCATCCAATAATTTCGGGGGGCGGGAGTTTGTGGGCACATCCCCCAATTGCCGGAAGCTAGAAAAATTATAGATGATAAACAGTTCTAGAAGGTATCTAAAGTGTTTTTATGGCAGCATTGTCCCCTAGCTGCCGAAGGCTAGGAAAATTTCTAAATATTAAACACCTTTAGAAGCTCTCTGAAGTGCTTTTTATGGGAACACAACCCACTAATTTGTACTTGTATCTTAATCTTGATATTGCTTGAACCGTAAATAAAGCTATATATATTTTGTTCATAAAATGTTAGAGGTTTTGGACCCTCAAACCCCCCCTGGCTAAGGCCTTGTCCCGGACAGTTTAAAAATAACCCAAAAGGACAAGGAAATCATTCTTCAAAGTGAATAAAGAATTACCAAGAAAGAAGTATTGGACAAAATGGAATTTATTAACTGCAGACTGAGAGATTACACAGAAGGTAAAATTACAAGACTACAAATACATGCAAATTATTGCTGAAACTTTCAAACTCCAAAAAAATGTAAAATATAAAATATTTGTGTTTGATGTATATGATATTTAACAGTAGAATTGATTGAATTATACTTTTATGTATAATTCTGAACACACTTTCGTTTAGCCTTCCAATATTATTTCTATTACTTAAGCTTCACGTCCTAGGACGCAACTCAGCTGGCAATAAAATTTATTAACCCCCTCTTCGGGACGCAATTTCGGCCAAGGGACGCCCATTTTATGTCGTGACCAGCACATTTTTAAATGTATTATTTATCACTCAGCGCATGGCTGTCACTCGCTTATTAATTATGAAAACTTTTTTTTACAAAACCTTTTGAAATAATTGATTATTTTGGACAATTAATGACCCAAAAATTAACTCTTATTTTATTAAATGTGAACCAAGCCTAAAGTGACATGAAAAGTCAGAAGAAAGGAAACGTGAACTAAGGCCAGTATTTTCATGGCAAAATTATTTTTCGACGCAAATATAAATTTATTTTGATACTCTACAAATGTTCTGGAATTTGGTGAGAACATTTTATGTTAATTTAAAAAAAAAAACTAGTAATCAAATTACATGACAAAAATATTCAAGAACTGTTTCTTTAGCACCTCGTCTTACTATCTGTTTGGGTTATCCGCATATGTAATATCAAGCTAATTAGTTGTGAATGAGTAAGATTGAATTTAGAGGAACTGTACCCGGATTTGCGTGGGGGGAGAGTGGAAAACTATTCTGGAAAAACCACCCTCGCTACACTCGACTGGGATTTAAACCCAAATCTCCCTGTTATCGGTAGTCTAGTCTATTGAGAGAATGACACCTTAGACCATGCGGCCACCGAAATGTTGAAATAGTATCTACTGAAGAAACATTGTATTCATCCCCACCAAAAAATATGTTTCTATAAAAAGTGCTAACATAGGCCAATTGTCTTTAAGCTCACGTTCCCTTCCATCTCACCTTAACACTGGCGGGACTGTCAAAAGTTTCCGAATGAAGTATCTGAACCACGGAGTCTCAGGCACTGAAGAGGCGGCAAGACTCACCTCCCCACCCCCTTATTGTCTTTATTAATATGAGAGGAGAGGCAAAGAGCTGACGGCGTTATTCAATCAGCGCGATTCCTCCCCTCCCTCTTGAAGTAATGCGATTCACAAGCTAACCCACGTCGAGGGGGTTGGAATCCCCACTGAGCTCCGCGACGCCCCGAAGGATATGGAATAAGCCCAAGGAAATGTTAAGGGGTGAAGAAAGGACTACCTGTCGCTTCTCTCACTTTCTCTCTGCGGGAAAATCTAATTTATGACGGGAACATATCCTGTCTGTAGGAATCCTGTAGAACAAAGGCTCAGGCGGGTTGTTGGTTTGAAGCTTCAGCCTTGGCCCAGTCCACGGTCAGGAGCACTGGGGCATTATTAAGATTCAAACCTCTGCGATACTTTGGTTCTAATGTTTGATTGGTTTTATTTGTACGTTTATTTTATTCTTTGTTTCCACTTTTCTCTTTGTGATCTTTTTTCACCTTCTTGTTCACTCCCTTTCATGTTAAGTTATGAATGAGCACTCTAATCATGTTAAAAAACAAACGAACACCGTACAGTGTATACTGTTCTAAGCTAAGCTAGTTACTAAGTCATGTTCTGATATAATCTGCCTGTTTAGAAAATGTAATACCTAAATTAGATTTGTTTGTTTATAAGTATACATTTATTATGATCGAAAATTACACTCATTCCTGTTGTAAATAAATATTAACACCAGCACAAATAGGACTCTCAAAATATAACAGCAACCGCATTAGAAGATTAAGAATGCATCAAGGCGCTATTGCAGGTTAAACATTAATTCTTTCTTGGATTAGAGGTAGAAAAAACCATAGAAAACCCCTCCTCATATCCAATTTGCCTTAAAAATAAATCGTCAAAATCTCATATGTATTATATCTCCTTTAATACACAAATCAATTTTTTTTGATACAATAAAGCTGAGCCTCTCAAGAGTGTTAAGTTATTACCAACCGTGTGATCCCAACCCAGACAGTTTAAAAGCTAAAATTCTCCACCAAGGATGGACCTCTCAGTTAGCGATAACAGTAAAACTTGTTTCATGATAAAAACGATCAAGAACTAGACGTTGTCTTCTACAATGCACACGCTCCACGTAAAGTTTGTTTTCCAACTCTCCGAGTCATACTCTAAGCTCAACATGACAAGTCTGGCCAATCGTAATGTCGTTGGCAGAGTCCTATAGCAAATAATATTAAAACTACATCAAGTTATCGGTGTTATTGTGAATATTAATACAATATTAAGCACGTCTTTACCTATTATTTAAGCTACTTAATTATATACATAGACTTTATTAGAAAGACGCAAGATCAAATACAAAACAAATAATATTCAAATTAACAGAAATTACCTTCTGATTGGTTTAAATTATCTCCTTCCTTGAGGAAATACATAAGATTATAAAATGTGGACGTTACCAAGAGCGTCTTAAGTAACCGCTACACCACATACGACCTATCAAAACAGAATCATGAACTGGAAACGTTAACGGTTAATTGTTTGAGCATAAACAAGACTTATGCTGGTTGCACCAGTAATAAACTTTAATTTAGAGACATCAATGTTTTACTAGAATATGCTAGTTTTAAGGATCCTAAGTAGTGTAGGCAACGAAATCCGAAGCAGTGGTGACTTAAACCTCAATACTGTCAAGTTTTGACTTTACAAACTCAAAATGTTGGAAGTGTATGGTATAAGTTTTTTGGCTAGTCAATCAGGAAGAAGAAACCTGTGGATGTTTGAGTCTGCTAGAGCTAGAAGATAAACTGTCGTCAGACATATTTTTATATGAAAATGGAACACGATTATGCAAGTAGCATGATTTCTGTGGAGCTGGAATAGTCGATCAAATTAATGACTAACCAATATATTATATTATAATCGGATTATAAAAGTCAATTATTTAATTTAGTACAAAATATGACACCAGATACATATGGTTGAGTTGAAAGTTTACATTTTTGTAAAGTCATAGGAAATGATTTTGTAAGTAACAAGTTTGTTTAAAAGTAAATAATGTTGTCTCTTAAGTTGAAGTTAATTTTAAAATTGTTGAACCAGACTTAAGAAGGCTGCTCAGGGTTGCAATGCATAAAGGTAAAGGAGTTTAAAAATTTATATATTCTCTCTGACCAAACAATCGCAACCTGATTATTGTTATTTCAACTTCTTACGATAAAAAATGCAAATTTTATTAACAACAAGAAGTAGATTATTTCTATTAGTTTTATAAATTTTGATCAATAATCCCCCAATTCTTAAAATTCCAAATGAATTTTAATTTTTCAAACTTCTCTATCTATTCTGAATGATCCCTTTCATGCTTGCCAAAATTTCAATGTTCTACCACTAAAACAATTTTTTTAATTATTGTTCTTTTTTTTCTTCTTTAAGAAATTTTAAATCCTCTTTTTAAATATACAAGTTTAGACTTTTATGTTTATAACTTCCTGCCATTTTGTGGAACAAAATTGTTTAATGTAAGTTTGTGTTTATCATCTCTATACATATAAATCTGAATGTAGATATGTCCGGAAATAAAAACCCACTTCCAGATGAGCTGGAAAACTGAAATTTGCCAGGAAGATAGAAGTCTGAAAACCTTAAATTATTAGATGGTACTCTCGGATACATGGGATAGGGGGTGGGAAGTTAATTATAAAAATAACTAATAAGTGTCATAGAAAATCTAAATTTCAGGCAGGTAGAAAGACAGCTCCAGATAAACAAATGAACCTTAAAATTTTAAATTTGACCTCTATTCTGGGGAACGGGAGAGGGGGGGGAGGAGGAGAGTTGAAAGTTTTCCAAATTCACCTTTTGAGCCCAAGGACAAATAGCCTTGAAATTTAAATGAAGGGTTTTTTTCCGGAATTGGGGGAGAGAAGAGGGTCAGAAAGGTTTGGGACTCACTGACTCAATCATCACCGTATTTACCCAACCCCTTGGCCTAGAAACTTGAAATTTTGCTTAGCAGGGAGATAGATCTCCCTGACTAACCAGAAAAATATAAAATTTCAAAATGCGGCCTCGGCAAATAGAGTGGGGGGCTATAATTATATTGTTTTTAGATGAGGTAGAAAGTTAAAATTCAGAAGTCAGATAAAGAGACCACTCCAAATAATCATAAAATTCTGAAAACCTTAAATTGTTTTATGGGAATCCAAGAAATATGAGGGAAGGTGTATAATAAGGAAAATAGTTATTACCTGTGGTAGAAAACCTAAATTTGTCAGGCAGGTAGACACCTCCAGATAACCAAATAGCTAAAGTCTTAATATTTGAAATTTCTAAGTTGTAGCGGGACATAATATGGGTGGAAGGGTGTGGTAGGGGAAGGGACTTTTAAGGGGTTTATAATTTCAAAAATAAATCAAAATTTCTTCTTAGTGTGGCAGAAAAATGAAATTAGGAAGGAATGTAAAGGAATTACTTAAAATAAACAGAATGGTGTTAAAATGTTAAATGTGGCCCGGAAAATAAGATAAGGGGGGTGAGTGTATGAGGAAAAAAATTTTAGGTGGGTAGAAAATTTTAAATTCTAATCAGATAGAAGGATTCTCCAGATAACTAAGTAAAAATCTAAATGTCCAAGAAGCAATTGTAAAAATGGAGGTAAGGGGGCGAATTTCTTAAACTGACAAAGACAACTTCGTTTCTGTGTGAAGAGTGAAATGGCAAGCGGGTTTAAGGACTTATTAGGCTCAACAAATAAACGTTAAAGTCGGGAAATTAAAAATTTCCAAATCTAGCTCCGAAAGATAGTTGGGGGGAGAAGGGGGTTGTGTATATGTGGAAAAAACCTTTTAGGGTGGGTAGAAAACTTAATTTGCCGGAAATGTGGAGAGACAACTCCAAATATCAAAATTAGTGCTATATATTCGCTTTTTATAAGTGGGGTATGATGAAATGGGGAGGCTTCGAAATTTCCAAAACTAAAAAAATAAACTACTTATCAGTGTGGTAGAAGATTTAAATTTGTCAGACAGGTGTAAGGACTACTCCGAACTCCAATGAAACCTTGAACATTTTACATTTCAAAATAAAAGTCCATAAAATGAAAAGGTGCTCCCTTCAAAGTTTCCAAAAATATTAAACACTCCTTGGTACCCGTGCGAAGAACAAGTTAAACCTCTAGTGGATTAATATCAACATTTGGTTATATCACACATCCTGTTTAAATAAATGAGATGAGTAAAAGTGAAAACAAAGAGGGTTCTATGGCTTCCAAAAGGTAGCCACCCAATACTGTTCGTATTTTGGGATTAAAATACTCTTTAAATTCCTTTTAGAGGCAATCAACTACTAAATTATTATCTGGTGGTGCCCCCTTTCCTTTTTCGGTTGAAACCTAGTTCCTTCCCCCCACCGGCTATATCCTGGTTGCGCCCCTGTGACTGCTACCCACACTCGGTCACTATAGCAAGAGCAAGTGACTATTGGGACCCGGACATCAATATTCCAGTCTTGTCCTCTACGATCCTCTGTCTTGTTACCATATCGGCTTGTCAACCGCTTTGGAGCAGCTTTCGTCAAACTCCGGTGCATTCGAACCACAAGGGACTATCAACAACTAATAACCAAGGCAATAGTCAAGTGGTATCACCATTCACAATACAGTCGGGGTTCAAATCCATGCAGGTGTATTGTAGGAGTGCTTTCCCAATGTAAGAATTTTCGATACTCTTTTTTTATGAGAATGCGAGTGCACTATCTGCCCTCCTCTTCTCTACTCAATAGATGTAATAATTAATTACGTGAACCGTCTCGGTGGCGCTAGTCGTGTTAAGCTAGACAACCGAGGACGGGGAGATCGAGGTTCGAATCTCGGTCGGGTGAACTGGGGGTGGTTTTTCCTAAATGGTTCTCCCCTCACGCAAATGCGGGTTCACTTCTTCTATATTAAACCTTCCCAGTCACTAGTCCATTAGCATAATTAGTACCTAAGCGTATAGCCCGAACGGTAGTAAGAGGTGGTGCTAAATTAAATTAAATTAAATTAATTACGTACACAACGTTTTATTACCCACCCGGGCTATCCACGCAATAACACTAATGACTAATGAGTTAATAATTATGAAGTTAGAGTTTGGGGGAAATGTATCCGCATTTTCGTAGAGGAAGAGTTGGAAACAATTTAAGGAAAGCCATCCTCATTACATTAGTCCGCGATTTGAACTTAACCTCCACGTTACTGGTATACCAAACTATATGAGACTGACGCCTTTATCCGCGCGTCCAAAGATGAGGGTATGTGGTTAATTAATAACCCTTGCCCTAAACATAATAATTGTAATGAATCTGTTCTTCAGTTGCTTACGTTTGACAGTTATGAGATACATATAGAAACATCCAGACATTTTCTCAATTGTTGTCAGGATTGTTAGGCAGTTGTTTTGCAGATGACAACCAACCATTTGTAAGAGATCAAGGTTCAATTGTCAGTGGGGGCAAAGACTAATAAAGTAGTTCGGCCATAAACGTGTCTTTCTACAAACTTAAAATAGTCCTGAGTTCTACCCGCGGGAGGATCGGAAATAAACCAATTCAAAGATTTGTTTGATAACGTTGAACAAATTGTAAATTAGGGATATGAGGTATAACTGTTGTTTACATCTTAGGATAACATCTACAATAACCAAAACATCGTCATTTAATCATGGTATAACGTTTTAACTTAGAAAGAACACGTTAATTAATTAAATCATAGAAATCACTACACGAATTACAAACTATCTTAATCTAGAACAGTACGTCTAATACATCACCCAACTCTAGCTCCTGGATATTTACCAATTTGATATCATGACTTACAAACTATCTTAACACAGGACAGTACGTCTAACACAACAGCCAGCTCTAGTTCCTGGATATTTACTAATTAGATAGAAGAACTAATCCACATATAAATAGTAAATATTTTCATCAACACTCCCCAGGATCAAACCAGGGCTCCCTTACACTTGTGGTCAACCACTCTGACCACTTATTTATGAAGACAGGAAATGGGGCCAAAAGTGTAGTCTCTTCATAGTCGAATCATTTGGTGGTAGCAGGGAAGATATCCACACCAGTGAGCTTTAGTCTTGGTTTGTCTGGTTTATTGGGTGACAGCAAGTCGGGGTTCAAATCACGATAGGGTGTATTAAAATGAGTTATTTTCTTAATAAATCTCACCCCACCTTCCACGAAAATGTGAGTAAACTCCCTCTAAATTCTACCTTCCCCATCGCTACCCCACTACCCACTTGTGTGAATGTACGGTATGGTTAGTAAGACACGATACACACACACACACAAAGTGGAGTTCACGTTCAAGCCTAAGCTAGTTTTCAAGATGGATCTGTCCGACACCTTATCTTAGTCGGTGGCATGTCTGTATATTGAGTTATGGGTCCCGGGTTTGATTCCTGGCATGGCCGACAAATTTAACATTGGTGAAATGTGAGGTTTCCCTTTCACATTGAGGAATTAACGACTGGGGGGCTGGATGTTGTGTCTGTTATATAATTTAAGTTAGTTTATAAGTCGTGTGCTGATGTAATCAGTTGGCTCAGAAAGTGCACGCTAAATACTTCAAATAAATGAGAAATGAAAAAAATAGGTTTGATTTAAACATCAGTCCAAGAAATGCTCAAGCCAAATCTCGCAATTAGGAGCTGGCGTTGAAGATAATTAATGTTTCATCTTTTTCTGAAACTCTCGATTGTGTGTGACATTGGCGGTTTTAGCTCTTGGAGCAAATACTTGATGGATTGTTGTAGGCCCTGGGGTTAGGGGACTATGACAAGGAAATCGGAATAAACTTTTATAAATTAAATATAGGAGCTTGTCTGAAGGTGATAAAATGGGTATTCCTTTTTTTTTCTTACCTCTTATGGAATCCAGATTCTGTTCTAGGGAACCTTTAAGGGGAGGACAATACCCAGAAATGTATTTTGGGATCTGTGGTGTCTCGGATTCCAGTCCTCCGACAAGAGATGGGAAGGAAATGATTCAAACATTGAATCAATCTTGAAGCAATTTAAAGTGTTTTAAAACAGTGTTGGGGCTGTAATTGTTATAGATGTTATAAACTAAACTACTAACAATCCTAGGCGTTGAGGAGGAATAAAAATGTGCATTAGTAGTAATAGCCCTTACTACCCCTCCTCCTGCTAATGGTCCTATCAATGGGGATTCCCCTTGTTTATATAATTGTGTACACTATTAGAATATAGTTTTTTTTAGTGAATACATTTTAACACAGAGAGTAGAGATGATCAGAGGGTGGTAAAACACCAATTATAAATAACATGTGAGAAAAAACTTCCCTGTATACAGCTAAGATTCGAACCTCGACCTTCCCACAACCAGCAAACCAAACCATATGAGCCTGCAAATTAGTCAAGTGTTCCTACCGGTGGGTGGATTTCAGTTATTTAACAAGTCCAACAAATTTGATCAGGCCCAACATTAGGTCACACACAGTACGTACAGTTTTTTCACGGTAGTTCTTGTTTTTGTTTTTTTACAGATGAAAAGTTACTTAAAACATTCCCCGATCAATCCACCTCGCAAATATGTCCTGTCAATTTGACATGTGATATAATATGACTTAACCTATCATAAACAGAAGACAGAACACATTTGTAAGGTGAATGAACACGAAATTATTTGTGGTAGATTTTTAAGTGTAAGAAAAGGCCAAAGTTGACGTGAGCCGACTGTACTTATGATTCTGAGCAAAGTGTGAATACATTTCCTGTAAAACCTTTCTACTCCCTTACCACACTATTGTAAATATGAGGACAGTCCGGACGGGAAATTATACTCTTTTTCACGCGTTCGATATCTCGTATTTATATTTGTGATATTTATTTAATTTACAAACAATATGTTCATTTACAAGCTAACAACAACATAACACGATGTCAGTTCATAAATCAAATCTCACAAACGAAGCGTCACAAATCTGAGCAGGAAATATCAAGCGAACTAAAAACTTATCAGCATGATAAATATAATTTGTAGTTCTACACAGGACGTGCTGAGGGGAAGTAGGGGCAAAACAGCTCCCCCTTCCTCTCGAAAGCGTTATTAATTATGTAGTTTTGTATTGCTCCTCAATAATAAGGCTAGTATTTTATTGAAGTACAGTATTATAAAATTAATAACACAGCCCCAAATATGTTTTTAAAAATCTTCCATGTTACTTCAAGAGGGATTCAATGTTAAAAAAAAATCCTTTATATATTCTGTCACGGACATAGCCCCGTGAGTTGAATACTCCTGCTCCTACCCCCTTCAAAATAAATGTCCGGATATTGATCTAGTTTTAAAAGATGGCATATCGTATATGAGGGCGCCTCCTACTTGAAGAGAAATATCCTCACACTACAGTATTATTTATGGGAATGGCCATTTTGAAGCTTCTAAACCACTAAAACAATCCTCAGAATGCTCTGTTGTGACAATGTTAAAAAATTATTTTATTTTGTCTAAGAAAGACTAGATTTGTATTAATAGCTATTTATCATTTTGGCGTGAATTATATAACTAAACCACAAACCCCTTACCTGCTTCAGTGGTCGAACAGTCTAAGGAGTCACTTTCGTGTTAGACTGGTCTGCTGATGAAAGGAAGATTGGGGCTCGAATCCCGGTCGGATTTAATGAGGCTAGTTTTTTCCTAATTGGTTTCCCACTCTTCCACCACGCTAATGTTGGTAGATTACCTCTAAACTGCTTCCTTCCTCATCCGTACCCAATTAGAGTAATTATTATCATATATGCGGATAATCTGAACAGGTAGTAAGACACGGTGATAAAAAAACACAAACCATTTCTTAAATAACGTGAAATTACTGGACGTCTATAACGGGTCACCCGCCTCGGTGGCATAGTTAGCTAAGGCGCAAGTTTTGAGTTGAGCTAGACTGCCGAGGACGGGGAGGAGATCAAGGTTCGAATCTCGCTCAGGTGAACTGGGGGTGGTTTTCCTAAATGGTTTCCCACCCTCCCTCCACGCAAATGCAGGTTCACCTCCTATATATTCAACCTTCCCAATTCATAACCCATTAGAGTAAGTAGTACTTAAGCGTATAACCCAAACGGGTAGTAAGATGCGGTGCTAAATATTAGGGTTCGGCCAGACTGACAAGCGTGCGAGCGAGCGAGCGCGTGATTAGCAGATAGCTCTCGTTAGTTATTGACGAGGAGGCTTCGAATCTTGGCTCAGTGAACTGAGGGTGGTTTTTGACAAGTGATTTATTGTTGTGGTTTTCTCATCCTCTCTCCACGCTAATGGTAATTCTTATTTGTAAAGGTCTTCTTTGATAATAATGAAGTATTTTAATATATCAGTTTTACATATATATACATATAGATATGGTTTATGATCTTACCAATTAAATTAGGCCGTTAGTAGCAAGTGTGCTAAACCTATCGATATTAATAAAAATGTCAAAATGAGAAGTTTTCCTAGCACTCAATGAACCAACATATAATAATATTGCCTAGCGCCTGTAAACTAGACTGTTCCGGCTCGAGCGCACGCGCTTGAAAAATAAAACCAGTTCTATATTTCAAGCGTGCGCGCTCAGTCGCTCTCTCGCTCGCTCCAGTCTGGCCACCTCTCATTACAACCCATGTGTTATATTTTATATTTTAGTCGCTCGCTCGCCCAGTCTAGCCGCCCCCTGACGTGTCTCAGCGCTCCGGTAAGCGACCCCATCGATACGTTGTGTTTGACCGCTATACCATCTCTAGGAAGAGCTATTATGATAGTTTTAAGTAATGTTGTAAACGTAAATTTAACAATATCTGCTTTTCTTTACAAACCTATTATTTTGTTAAACGAAATATAGGCCTATAAATTCAATCTTTTTTTTTTAACACCGCTTCTCACTGTCCGTTCAGGTTGTATGCCTATATACTAACTGCACCAATGGGTTAAGAATTAGTAAGGTTTAATTTAAGAGGAAATGCACCCACATTTGCGTGGATGGAAAGTGTAAAACCATTTAGGAAAAACCACCCTCAGTGTACCCGACAAGGATTGAACCCCAATCTCTCCATCTTCGGCAGTCTAGTCTAACACGAGATTAGCGCGTTAGACCCCGCGGCCACCGAAGCGGGTCAATCAGTCTTAAAAAAAACTTGGGTATTATAACTGTAATTATTTATATAGGTAGTGTAATAAACTCCTCATCTCCACTCCCATTAAGAATCTTTATCCCCTATATCACCTTCTCTCTCACAAACAATCGCTGTGAATGTGTACGGTAGTGGTGGACAGTACTGTCCTTGTATAAACACGTACTGTCCGCCAGTAAGACTACCGGGGATCGTCAGTCACCATATGATGTGCATAGCTCTCGTGTCGGGCACGTACAACAACAAAAAGAAGAGAGTTCTAAAAGTTATGTAATCGGTAAAACTGTGACAAAAGACGAGTTCAAAGTGGAGCAGCGATTAAATAGTTGTTTTTTTTAGAAGTGTTTACCACAGCTACGAACTTTTGTGGTACAGTCAGCATCCTTACCACACCAACAAAAACCAAAGGGTCTGCAATGATCAAAGGATCAATCAATCTAATTCTGCAAGAAATCGTGGTATCAGACATAACCTTTACATAAATGAGGGTGTAAGAGGGAGGAAGACAAGATAAGAGGGATGCAGTGTACGCCCCGTTATGGATTCTGGTTGTGGTGTGAAGAGGCGTGGAGGTAAAATAATAATAAAAATAATAATAGTAATAATACTACTTAGCAACGCGTCTTACTACCCGTTTGAGTGATACGCTTAAGTACTAATTACGCTAATGGGTTAGGAATTGGCGAGGTTGAATATAGAGGAAATGAACCCACTTTTGCGTGGAGGGAGAGTGGAAGACCATTTAGGAAAAACCACCCCCAGTTCACCTGAGTGAGATTCGAGCCTCGATCTCCCTGTCCTCAGCAGTCTAGCTCAACACGAAACTAGTGCGTTAGTTAACTACGCCACTGATGTGGGTAACACAGAATATAATCCATGTAAATACAGAGGGTGGTTGTTCGTGTGAATAGTGGGCTGAGGTTCACAGTGGTTGCTTGTGTGGATAGCGGGCTGAGGTTCACAGTGGTTGCACGTGTGAATAGCGGGCTGAGGTTCACAGTGGTTGCACGTGTGAATAGCGGGCTGAGGTTCACAGTGGCTGCACGTGTGAATAGCGGGCTGAGGTTCACAGTGGCTGCACGTGTGAATAGTGGGCTGAGGTTCACAGTGGCTGCACGTGTGAATAGCGGGCTGAGGTTCACAGTGGCTGCTCGTGTGAATAGTGGGCTGAGGTTCACAGTGGCTGCACGTGTGAATAGCGGGCTGAGGTTCACAGTGGCTGCTCGTGTGAATAGTGGGCTGAGGTTCACAGTGGCTGCACGTGTGAATAGCGGGCTGAGGTTCACAGTGGCTGCTCGTGTGAATAGTGGGCTGAGGTTCACAGTGGCTGCACGTGTGAATAGCGGGCTGAGGTTCACAGTGGCTGCTCGTGTGAATAGTGGGCTGAGGTTCACAGTGGCTGCACGTGTGAATAGCGGGCTGAGGTTCACAGTGGCTGCTCGTGTGAATAGTGGGCTGAGGTTCACAGTGGCTGCACGTGTGAATAGCGGGCTGAGGTTCACAGTGGCTGCTCGTGTGAATAGTGGGCTGAGGTTCACAGTGGCTGCACGTGTGAATAGCGGGCTGAGGTTCACAGTGGCTGCTCGTGTGAATAGTGGGCTGAGGTTCACAGTGGCTGCACGTGTGAATAGCGGGCTGAGGTTCACAGTGGCTGCTCGTGTGAATAGTGGGCTGAGGTTCACAGTGGCTGCACGTGTGAATAGCGGGCTGAGGTTCACAGTGGCTGCTCGTGTGAATAGTGGGCTGAGGTTCACAGTGGCTGCACGTGTGAATAGCGGGCTGAGGTTCACAGTGGCTGCTCGTGTGAATAGTGGGCTGAGGTTCACAGTGGCTGCACGTGTGAATAGCGGGCTGAGGTTCACAGTGGCTGCTCGTGTGAATAGTGGGCTGAGGTTCACAGTGGTTGCACGTGTGAATAGCGGGCTGAGGTTCACAGTGGCTGCTCGTGTGAATAGCGGGCTGAGGTTCACAGTGGTTGCTCGTGTGAATAGTGGGCTGAGGTTCAGGATGGTTGATCGTGTGAATAATGGGCCGAGGTTCATGATAATCTGATTTTTTGCTATAATTTTCTTAGGTTAGAGTTGGTGCGGTCCTTTAAGCTTCGACTGTCTTTCTGAACTAGGTTGGATATTGATTTTTCACTGATTGTCATTTCAGGCATTATTCATCCTCCTCACCCTGTTAACTTGGATTAAATGATATCATATTGGTCAGTTCTGGCACTCGAGCACCCGCAATGACCCTCAAACTTAAATAGCTCAGTGAATTGTGTGATTGCGTGGTTACAATATCTCCCTGTAAAGCCCTCCCCCGAGGCAACGGCAGTTAGGTCCCAGCGGGGTCTAATTGACAAGTATTGTGGTACCAGTGGGGTGCCTTGCCCCCTGCAGTCAGGACTAACACTATCCCCCACCCCTTACTGTGTTGGTGCACCACACACTTAAGGTCAACATCGCTGGTGACCGTTCATCCCCCTGCTCCTAGTAGAAATGGGCGTTTGCCAGTCAATAATAATCCCCCACAGCCACTTATTATATTTGAAATAAAAAGCTTGAAAAGAATTAGTTCTAAAGGAGTTTAATATTTAAATAAAATACTTATCATCGCCTATTAGGGGACTTCCCCACAGCCACCTCTCCACCATCTCATCTCTACTCCTAGAGAATAAGTTTCTAGATATTACCCTAAATGAGTGGTTTCAGACTTTACCATTTGCTAATATAATTAATAAAATATACTAATTTTAAGATAGCTAAGAGGTATTTAATTCATTTAAAGAATCTCATCTAAATAAATAGTACATATATTTTCTCAAAGATGTCGCTATCAATTATGTTTAGTTTGTTTATGTCACAGAAACAGGAAAAGTCCGTTATCAAGTAGCCTATACCAAGAGAGTAGGAAACATTAAGAGGAATGTATTTTTTTTTGACATCCAAATAGTAGGTACGGTCATGGATATCTGTCATCTCAAAGTTTAAAAAAAAAGTTCCTATTATCACTTAAAAATGCGCTACAAGTGGCTTCTTTCCAATATTCTAGGGTCAAATGCCACATAAAGTATGTGAAAAACAAATTTATAGCGTCAAAACAAAACTATTTTTGAACTACTATATCAACCCACTTCGGTGGCCGCGTGGTCTAAGGCGTCACTCACTTGCAGTAGGCTAGACTGCAGATGACGGGGAGATCAAGGTTCAAATATCGGTTGGATGTACTGAGGATGATTTTTTTCCAAAATGGCCATTAGTGAGAGTGGAATGGTTGATTTGCTTGCTAAGCAAGGTTATTTGTCCAAGAAGTGACGTCATAACGTGAGTGGCTTGGAAGTACGCTCCCTAGCCCACTACTATGGCACTACTAGCCCACTCAAAATATTTTTTCACTACTAATCCATTTATACTATAGTGAAACGTTTGGAAATAGTACCATTTGTTTGCAGATTTGGAGTGGTATCTTTATTTAGTTTATTGCCAAATTTCAGTTTTATACTACATTAATAAGTAGTTATAGTTTTGTAAATTTTTGACCCTCCGAAACTATTTTTTTAGAAATCACTTTGAGAAATTTTAGATTATATGATTAATTTGGTTATTTGGAGTTTTTCTCTACCTGTTTGCCAAATTATAATGTTCTACCTCATTTCAAAAATGTCCTTCTACTTGACTTCAAAATTTAAAATTTCTAACACAACCAAAAGTTTTGTTTCTGTTTGTGCCCCTCCTATATTTTCAATGGCCTCACTTAAAAATTTAATTTTTAAATTTTATAACTATTTGGAGTGGTCCCTTCAGCTGGCCACTAAATTTTAATTTTCCACCACATTTATAAGGGATTATTTTTATTAGTTCTGGTTATTTTTAACCCCCTTCACACTCTTTTATCCATTTTACTCTCAAAAATTAAAAATGTATTTGATTATCTAGAGTTTTCTCTCTAACTGTCTGCCAAATTTTAATTTTATACCTCATCTTTAAAGGGTTTTTTTAAAAATTATACCTCCCATTTCATAGAGCCCTATTTTAAAATTTTCTAGGGGTAAGGTGTCGGACTTCTGTGCTAGTGGTCCGGGGTTCAATCCTCGGTCCCGGCACAGATTTATCTGTTTGCCAAACCCTTCCTTCACCTCTGACAAGATGTGTATTAATCACAACTTGTGAATGTGAGGGACGAGGAAGATAACATTTTATAGGAAATGTACACACATTTGCGTGAAGGAAACGTGGAAAAACTACTGGACATCGATGTGGGTTTTGGGACTGTTCTTAAAAATAAATTATATATAATATACATAAATTATAAATATCTATACCCTTATTATTAAAAATATACGTATTATGCTCAATAAACATACATGTATTCAACAAACTACAAGCTCATGGCACACCGACTTAGAACAGATATGCGTGTAATATTGCGACTAGAAGTTAGGTGGACACGTGGACTAGACATATATCTAGTTTATTATCGTTTACTAGTGACAGGGTGACCGGGGTGTGGATCCCGGACATGTGTACCGAGGGTTTTTAATTAAATGGTTTTAAATCAAATACCCCTTCTTATTGTTTTAGCATATGATTATACTTATGTACTGTACATAATATTTATTGTCGAATAAATTGAGAAATAACACTATTACATGGGAGTCAAGACCGGGACATTTGGCTTAGCTCGCCAATGTTCAACCACTTAGTTAGCCATGATTGCTTTATTCCATATTATTTACTGCCGATATGCCCAGACCTTTGAACAAACAAATGCATAGCTTTCAGCAAGCAGATTAAACAGAATATTTTGTGACCTGAGCAGTAAACAAATTATTACAAAGACAAATTGGTATAGTGGTGCGATGGGGGGCGTCTTGCCAAAAACGCAGCAAAAGCTCAAGTCATGCACGTTCTTTAAAGCTAAGTCGAACCAAATACAAATTTCGATCTTGACGAGACCAGTTTAATGTTATTGTTGAGAGTTGTAAATTAATATTGAGTCAAACTATAAAATATCTAGATTTAATATTTGACCAACTAAGCCCCAAGCCCCAAGCCCCAACTAAAAAAAAAAAAAAAAAA
>CABFWO010000349.1:230237-249301 GCA_902155825.1 Timema genevievae | reverse complement strand
AAAAAAAAAAAAAAAAAAGTTCCGATGTAATTGTTGAAAAGACTTACAAGAACAACACGGGGACAATACTCAAAAACTTAAATAAAGATACACAAAGTATTGTGCAGACTGTTACTGATCTATGGTCATCTTTCATGAATTTCAACCCCCAAATGACTTTTATTCCACGCTACAAATTCTGGAACGACACGGCATATAATATAAAGTTACCAAGTAGGCCCTACTATACCTCCAACTGTATGACATAATTAATGTCCTCCCAATCTGTACCCAACTATTTAAACTGCGTACTAATTACGTTCATCGAGCAGTTGACACAAAATACGTTATATTTAAGGAAATAACTGGCCATTGAAGAAAACACAACCACCGTCTTCCAGCTCCGGAGACTCATTTTATCAACATCTAACAAAAGACAGTTCCAGACGATCATCCACATTACAACCCGGTCCCTACAACAAATCGCCCTGCGCTGATTTATGTTAGTTTATCACTGTCTTACTACCCATTTATTTGTTAACTACTTTAATATTTTAGGGATGAAGAAAGTTGAATTTAGATAAAGAGTACGAGGAGGGAGAGTGGAAAAACAACTAGAGAAAAAACCCCAGTACACCTAACAGAGGTTCAAACCCCGACACCGCCGTCATTAGTAGTCATGTCTATAGCGAGAATAACTCCTTAGACCATTCGGGCACCGAAGCAGTTCTAGATAGAGTTTTTTTTATTGTGGTGTTTCGTTTTTAAGAACATTGTTTAGTCATTATGTTACCTTAAACTATTTTTTTCAACCTATAAAGATGTGATTATTAAAGTTAAACTTTATTTTACTAACTATACTATAATAATAATAATAATAATAATAATAATAATAATAATAATAAAAAACATGTATAAAATGGTGTCCTTGACCGAAGGAAAGGCGTAACCTCTCAGTGGCCCACTGACTTCACTTTTTAGGTCAGAATTAAATGGCTGTAATTATAAAATGGCGCAATAAGCGTATCTTGAGAGGAAAATATACTTAGATTTGCGTGGAAGGAGAGTGGGAAACCATTTAGGGGAATGTACTTCAGTACTTACGAGGGACTGGTTTGGGAGGGATATTATGTTAGATAGGTTGTGTACAAATGTTTATCAATTTATGTGTAAAGTAATGAAAAATAGAATATTGTTAACAAAAAATCTCGTAGCACCCACCGGAATTCGACACCAAACTTCACTGGAGAACCACCACTTCAAATGAAACTAGCGCCTTTGACTGCACTCCCACCGATGTGTGAATATAGAGTCGACAAACCGTGACCTAGCCCAGATCTAAATATTGTCAATTGATAGATTTAAATATTGTCTATAAATTATCTCTAAGTGTCTTCCCCAATTGTCTGATAGGTTTTAATGTTTGTGGTGTTGGCAGAACGTGTCAGAGAATCCCTATCTAAGAGTTATAGATCCACAGGGGAAGTGGGGTGAGGAGAACATTTAGAACAAATACTGCGAGGAATTTGAGAAGGCAGAAAATATAATATCAACTCTGTAACCTTTTACATAACAGGCTTTCTTCCTTAGTGTTTGGATCACTACTTGAAGAATCTTATCTGCCAACACTAAAACTTTAGATGAATTATTAAATTCAAACCCCGCATAGGTGAGAAAACGGTCTAAATGTAAATCAAATTTAGTCTGGTTTTCCAATGACGAAGAAGTTGGAACTAGAATCCCAGCTGGGCGTGCTTGTTCGGAATAGTTTCCAACCCTCTCTCCTGCAAATGCCTATACATTTTCGCTAAATTATATCTTCCTCGTCCCTACCCCACTATCCCAATTAATATATTTGCGTGAAACTCGAATGGGGAGTAAGACGCGCTATAAAATAATAGAAAATAAATGGTGCGGTGCACCGAAAAATACGTCATCTATTTTTCATCTTAATATAAAGACATTTCAATAAAATCTCGTAAGGTTTGTGAAACTAAATCATATACATTGTTTCAGAAACCTGTGTGGAGATATTATCAAAATGGGAAATGTCTGCTTAAGGAAAGGAACCTTAAAATAATTTTAGTGGGAAAGTGAGATTTGACATTTTGCTTGTAATGTTGACCAATACCTGGATTAAAAAAATGTAAATAAAATCTTTAGAATGGGTTTGGAGAAAATCAATTTTTTCTCTTTCTGCCCTTCAGTAAACTACCCTTAATTTTAGAGTTAGATATCTAATTCCAAAATCCCCTCAGGAAAAACCCCTCAGGAAAACCCTAGGTACAAGTTTCAGCCAGATCGGTAAAATTGTGTAGGCTCCGCAGTAGGCCGAGATACAAACACACTGGCGGCATCGCGAAAACCACTTTTCGGTTTCAGGGAGTGAAACGTCGACATTCATCAAAATTTCGTACTTGATTTTTTGTACGATCACAATATTTCTCTCTCCGAGGGGTCTAGAGGAAGTAGATGTTACAAATCACATCACAAAGATAATATAAATAGCTTCAGACAAGTGTTAGGAATGGTAGTTTAGAGGAAGTGTGCCCTTATTATTGTGTGGCGAAGGATTGTGTAAACTGTAAACCATTTAGAAAAAATCATCTCAGTACACCCATCCAGGGCTAGAACCCAGAACTATATAGCTTATTCATATAAAATAATTTTGATCTATCTTATCAATAATCATATTGCATTTTTACTTTCTCATATCAAAAGAAAAAATTGTAATCGTGAAAATTTTTGACCTTGAGATTTTTATTAATCTTTATGTTTTATGTGCCCCCCCACCCCAAAAAAGTGGATTTTACCATTCTGCCCGCCTGCTCACCCGTCTGTATGTTTGTTCCTGCCTGGGTCTAGAGCCAAAACTGTTTGATGGATGTTGTTCAAACTTAATATTTAGATATTATTTGACTAGACTTCAGGATATTTTATGTTTTTTGACCTTATCCCTTAAATTAAAGGTAGTTTACTAATGAGTGATTTTTGAAAATTCCACATTTTTAGAAATTAGCTTAGAAATCAACGCTTTTGTTTAAAATGTATATATGCGGAGTGTTATATATTACCAATAAAACTGTATACTAGTTTTTCAGGAAGAAATTTGTTGATGATTTACTTCTCAGAAATTTAAAATATTTTTAAAATGGCTCTAACAAATTGGCTCAAAATAAGTACCTGGTAATTATATTGCAATATAAATATTTAAATATATTTGTTTTTCTCACAAGTTAATTTCTAAATGACTGATTTTTTAATAATTTTTTAAAATTGGAAAATAGCTCTAGTGTTTTTGTTCAAAATTGGTATCTTGAGACTATTTTACATGATGAATGTAATATAATATGTTTATTTTTCTAAAATTAATTAATTTAAAGGTAGTTTACTAGCAACAATTTTAGAGAATTTGAAATTTTTTTAAAATGTCCAAAATGCCGTACGGCTGTTGCCCGACTAGGAATATCTAAATTGACAGAAACGTCAATCTAGGTCATCCTAGAAAGGGCTAATTATGCTTTGTGAGTTACAGGCAGCAGTCGCTAGCCCTTATCCTCATGATATGAAGGTGAAAACAGTGAATAGGTGAAACCGTTGGATGATGCTGCAATAAATACAATAAAATAAATTAGTACCCCGTGAGTGAAATAAAGGTGATTGTGAATGATGTCGCTGTGATTAGGGGGTTTCCACTAGAGTTGTTTTGTGCCAGCGCCATACTATACCGAGGAGGAGTGTTTTTGGTTAGTTCAACCTCTCCTCCCCGAGATTATCATGGTCATCCGAAAGTATAATTTTATTGCACAGTTTTAACAAGACGTGTATAGTTAATTATAGGTTATAGATAGTGATTCAATGATTTCAAATCATTACCGTTCACGAGTTATAAAGGTTCAAACATGCTATTCTATATTTTTTACGTATCATTGTTAGGTAAAGTAATTAATGTATAGAGCTGAAATTTAGTACTACTAGATATTTATATGAGGTGTACACAATGAAATATTTATAATATTAAATTATAAATACCAGTTGTTCTCCTTGGCTGTGAAACGTTCTCTCTTACCTTATATGACGAAAAAATCCCTGGAGGTGTACGAAACCACGTCCAAAAAGAGATAAAGCTACTGGGAAGTATAGGAAGTTACATAATAATGAGTTACATAGCCTGTACTCATCACTAGACATTGTTAGGATAATCAAGTCTCGTATATTACGTTGGGCAGGACACGAAGCGCGAATGGAAGATTCTAGAATCTTGTTCAAGATATTGACTGGTAAATAAATGGGAGGAGACCATTGGGAAGATCTAGACGCAGATGGGAGGATAACATTAGTATGGATCTGAAGGAGATAGGGTGTAATGAGGTGGACTGGATAGAACCAGCACAAGATAAGGTTAAGTGGCGTGCTCCAGTAATTGCAGCAATAAACTTTCGCGTTTCTAATGACATGCAGTAAGTAAATAATAATACTAATAACAATATTAGTACTATTATAGATATTTATGTTTTTACATTACATATGGATGACTTGAAGGAAAGAAGAAGATTCTGGGAGCTGAAGGAGGCAGAGGACAGGGCGCATTGGCGGTCCAAGCTCACTGACAAAAAGGAATGAACCTATCGCAAGACAGAACATTTAATAATATTATTAATATTAGTAATAATAATAACAATATGAATGTTTAGTTATGCTAAATTTCAGCCCCTTACATTAATTACTTTACATTAACAATGGTAGGCATAAAATAGAAAGTTTGACCCCTTATAACGCACGAAGTCAATGATTTGAAATAATTGAAACACTATTTATAACTTATTAAACATGTCTTGTTAAAACTGTGCAATAAAATTAGCATTGTTGAATGCTTTTAAATTTATTATTCCTCAATGCCTGGACAAATAGAGCTAGTAACTTATTACAGTCATAAAATCCACGACTCAGCCTCAAATAGTTCTTTAAAAAACCGTCGAGTCACTTCAAGAACGATTCACTGTTTAAAATAAACCATTGACATCTCCTGGCGAGGACTTCATACCAAGCCACCGATGGTAGGATTCCCTCTCACTCCTGCCCCTTTTAAAAATGACAATATGGCCGTCTGATACAATTGACTTGATGATTCCTCAGCTGAGAAAATCGTGCTCATACGATATTCAATCATTTTAGTCCCACAAATTTGTTATATGTTTATCCATTTGTATTTCAAAAACGTTTCTCGGGGAAAATGATAACAAATCTCTGTCTTTTTTTTATGCTGCTATTGAGACAAATCTTTACAAATTGGGGGTTAGAAGAGACCCCTAATTATTTTAAAATAACAAAAGTCACGGTTTTATGTTGTAGTTTATTATTGCAGATTATTTGCATGCTGAAAAAACAGACATGGGAAGAACCTTAATAAAAAGTTACTGAATTTGTTCATGCATTTTTACATGTTAAACAATGTGACCTACAACAGTAGTTTTTTTGGATGTTTTTAAATTAATTTTTTCAGTGTTGGCTGCTCTAAATTGTTGTTTTCTTCCTGACCCCTTAACTCAGTCACTAACGCGTCTTCCTAATCGGCTTTGGTCTCTGTTTCGATTCTCGGGAGGCCAAAAAATGTATCATTGATGAAATTGATACTTCCTCATTCAAAGTGATGAATTAACAGACCGGTGGCCCAAGTGTTGTGGTTGTTCTAGAACCAAGCTAGTTTGTATTTTATGTGCTGATATATAAACTTTCTGTCTAGAAAGTGCACCTTAAAGAACCAAGACCAAAATAAAAGTATTTTTAATTCAGTCTAAAAATGTCTTCTTTTCATGATGACTTTGCTCGTTTGGTCGTGTTTGTTAGACCAGTAGTGTTTTAGTATAACGAGTCGAGTACATTTTTAAAACTCCTCTTTCATGTCCAAGGACAGGTTACAACACCTTAATAAAACATTCTGAGGGGAGCGGCCCACAATGTAATGCCAGGTGACATGCCAATTAGCGGTGATATTCTCTTGTTTATTATATGTTGGCACACCTGTTACCATGTCAGCTTGAAATGTTGGTGTAACTGGTATAGGGAAATAATGTAAGGAAGCAATATATCTGATAATTAAAATAGCTCCTTTCAAGTATCTATACGTCAAATCATATCCGACTATTACTTTTGACAAACAATATTAAAGGGAATGAAATAATATAAATAGTACGGTGTGTGCTTCTTAATACCCATCCTTCCTGTTAACATAAAATTTACACCAATGGAACCGTAGTTAGGAATATAGAATTTATAGGAAGTGTACCGATATTTGTGAGTAGAGAAAGTGGGAAACTATTGAGGAAAAAAACCTTTGTGCCACTATACCTTGATTTTATTACAAATGGACATTTGGAGTACCTTTTATAAAATACAAATTTTTTTTGCAGTCAACATAGACAACATTTTACTACCGGTATATTGTGTTATTTTAAAAGCATTGATACTATCTGTTTAAAGTGACGGCTGAAGATCAGATCACATTTTTTGACATATAAATACGTGAAACTAGTTCTTGTAGCTTTCTCAAGTTGTAAGATATATCCAGTTGTAAGAAAATGGAGGTCTCGCTGGGATTAGACTTGTGAGTGACCTCCCTCTCGCCAGCTAGCCAAGACACAGTGGCGTAACTAGGGTTGGTGTCACCTCATAGACTTCCTTCCGTATCAGACCATACAGAATTCTTAGTAATGTTTTTATACTAATGTTATTCATAAATAGTAATTTTTGTATATCACTGAAAGTAATGGCATAAGTAGCGACATAAACAACTTGCAAAATTAAATAACACCTTTAAGTGTGTTCCAGTGGTTGAAAAAAAATGGACTTACTAAAAATTAAATTTTAAGTGATCAATTATGATAGAGTGGGGTGAACTAACCTCCCCTCCAACCCCCCCAAGACCTAAGGACCCCGGTGGCCGGTAATATTGTCATTACGAGCGAGTTTTCTTTAGAGGGTGAGTGTTTTCGTTCCGTCTTTAGATGTTTATCGCGTACTAAGAAATGTGTACTTAGGTCCTTGTTCCTGACTAATCTGCAATAAGTGACTGCTTGCACACAGCCTTCCCTCTCTAGGTTTAGTTTCTCCCTCTAATGCTAAAGTCTGTTCAGCGTAGGAATTGTTTTCTGAAAGGTCTTTTTCCCTACCAGAAATCTGTTATATAGTAGGATATTGGTAGGAAAAAAGGCCTTTCGGAGAGTAATTCCTACCGTGAATGGAGTTTACCATCCAGCTTTTCAATGGTAAGAAGGGGGAGGAGGGAGTTAACTCAGTTACACAGTAACTAAGATAAGCCTGTCTAGGTTAAATGAATCTATGTAGTACAGGAATTTCCTCTTCATGAAAATAAAAACTAATTGTAGGCATTTTATATTATTACTTACATTTTCAACTTATTATAACGCGCACTTTATTAACCGACTAATTATATCAGAGCATGAATTACAAACTAGCTTACTCCATAACAGTCACGAGACCCCAGCTGTCAAATCGGCACTGCGAGAGGAAAATCCCAATTTTATCAATGATAATTTCATCGAACGTGCAGGA
Source organism: Timema genevievae (assembly GCA_902155825.1). Taxonomy (NCBI): domain Eukaryota; kingdom Metazoa; phylum Arthropoda; class Insecta; order Phasmatodea; family Timematidae; genus Timema; species Timema genevievae. The sequence goes on along the minus strand of CABFWO010000349.1, from coordinate 241,750 downwards.
AATCGAACCAAATACTCTTGGTTCAGAATAAGACCAAATAAGACAATTATTATCAAATTATTTAAAGAAAGTTATCTACTTAAGTACACATAATATATTGTTTAATGAAGACATAGAAAACTAAAATACATTTTACTTTTTTCACTAATAGTGAGGTCAAAGTTCAAATCTTATTCGGATTAATTGAGAGAGGTTTTAATCCTACCTATATATTATAACGGTAAAACACCCTTGTTTTAAATTATGATCAAATAAAATCGATCAACAAAATATGTGTATTCCCATTGTTAATTTTGTGTTGGTCCCCCTCGGGGCCAGCTTTAAGAATTTATAGGCCACGAGCCCTCACTTTTTTAGGGCACCGCTTTTTTGTAAAATACGTGTTTTTAAAACTTTAGTCAAAATTTAAGAAATAGTTATGATAATAGAGGATTATATACCTATAGTGGTCTGAATCAGAAGTGTGCCAACATATAGTTTTCTAGTTAGGACATCTGATTTAGCTGCCCGATTTCTCTCTCTTGAGGGGATAAAGGGGCCAATACGTTTCAGATCTTCACCGTCTTTTGCTCGTGACATTATCAGGAAGCGGGGCCGTGGCCTCCCCACTTCCTCAATGCCCTTCGAAATTGGGCTGGAAGGCCTTACTGGTTTAAGCCTCTTATCCAATTTATGACCCTGTGAAAGGTTGGGCAGTGAGATTCCAGAAGAATTCAGCAGTACTGTGCCAGCAGAAGGGGTTGTACTTGAAGGCATTGGGTTCTTACAATTACCACAGGGAATATAAGAACACCTGAAGCAGAGCCTGGTCAGGTAAAGTACACGGATGGACTGTGCACTAACCATCAGCTTGAGTTTTACCCGGTTCTCAAACAACCCCGATTGTGACAGACTAGCCCTATGCTATTCAGCCCATCATCACATTGATAATCCTTAATCTTGAGGTTCCCCTTTTAATCACCTCTTACGACAAGCAGGAGATACTGCAGGACTATTCTAGACCTCATATTACAGGCAGGATAATTAGGAGAAAGTAAAGCTAAGTGCACACTTTTTCTGAAAAGGGCCAGAGTAAATATTTTAGGCTTTATGGGCTGAGAGGTAATATTTAGGAAAACCAAATTTATACAATTTTATTTTTCTACCAACAAAATACAGAATATAATTGGAAAAGTAATGAAAAGTATGAATTTGTTTTATACATAATTACACTTAAATGGGTTACAAAGTTAATGTTCCATATCATCAAAATCGACTGCAAATGCTCATCAGATAAGGCTGATCTTTAACAAGGTTAATATATCATATTTGAAAAAGTATTTTTCAGAAAAATTGGTAAAGCCAGATATTGAAATTAATCCATGAGAAAAAGATTTTGATTGAGCATATTGGTTACTAGAAAGGCATTTATAAAATTCTCTCAGACACCTTTCTTGTTATTTGTCTTTAACATTTCATGGATATTGAGTTTTAAGTGTTACAATTTGTCTGACCGTTGCTTGCGACTAAAAAAAATACCCAAACAAATGGGCATGACTGTGTCCCACTTCTCTATGGAACTGATTATTTAACTAAATTAATTTAAAAACCATCCTCAGCTTGCAGGACTGCACATTAATAGGCGGCAGGCTGGATATTGCCCACAGTATGTAGTTTGCCAACCCAAGCTACACCATTATGGAATGAAATATGGTAACAGTCTTACCTTGAATGATTACAAAATGGCCCTATCTAACAAGCTACACCACAGTGAAACTCAAGCAAGGTAAGTTTGCTACCCTTCAGTGTAAAAAGTGTGTACCGTCCCACGCTATTGCTAAAGATTAATTCCATATCAGAGAATTTGAAATGATGGGAGGGAAAAAAAAAATAAAGAACTTACATAAGAAAAATATATTTCATAATAGATGGTTACAAAATACAAATCCTGTTATTTCGATGATTAAATTAATAGAGTTTGTTTACATTATTTATAACACAATGACAACTCATTATGTTGATCTGTACAACATAATAAAAATTGTATCTAATTACATAAAAATACTGTTTGAAAGAGTATACATCAACCTAAGAATATTATTATACAAACCTATACTAAGTGTAAGAAACAACTAAAAAGTAACCAACTATATTCTAATGCTATGGAATGTTAGTATTACATTTCATCACATAAAAAAAAAATTCAATTTACCAACATAAATAGTGAATAGAGATGGGTCAAATTTCCTTTTGTTGGATACAAATCTTGATTCTTCATTTACACCATGAATTTTGAATCTTGGATCCAAATACGAATCTTAGAAAGCACAATAAACATAAGATGTAAACTTTTCCACCCTGATATGATTGTTTTTTTTCTTCATTTATGATTTTGTTCACATTAATAAGTTGTTGGATAAAAGAAAAATAGTAACTAAATTATTACCTATTATTATTAGTTATCATACATCAATTATAACAGTCATACATTAATAACGTGGTGAATTTGTCTGTGGTTTGGTAGTTCAGTTTGTTCAAGAATTACGCTGGGATAAGCTGTCAATTGACAGCATGATAACTAAAAAACCAATTCAGATTCAAAATTGTAAAAATTTACACTTTTTTTTTTAATCTTGGATAGTATTTTTTGGAATCCTCAAATCTTGAATATCCTTCAGGATTTGGGGAATTCAAGGGCCTCATTCCTAATATTATGTTCTAGTGTAAATCCATATTCAGCTAGTTGTAGACTAATTGCTTGGGGTCTGATTACTAGGTTTGTCCTATAGCTATGTTAGAGGAAAAACATTATTAAGTAATACAATAGCTCTAAAGAATATAATTGATTTTTATTTTATTTAGGAGGGATAGCCAGCACACTTTGGTGATACTGGAGTAGGTGTCTGACAGTGAAAGCTTGTCCTTAAAAATGTGTTTGTGTGTTTTTTAGTGTTCTATCTAAACAATTTCTACTCCAGTATCACCAAGGTAAATGTGCAGGCTATCCCTCCTAATTTAAACCATGATTTAGCCTAGTGCTCTATTCCAAATAACCTTTTTATTTTATTTTAAATTTTGAACATATATTTCAATATTTGAAAGACCCATCTCCTATACAGTTCCGACCAAACTAAGATAAATTTATACCCCACATAATATGTAAAGAACTGATAAAGTTCTTACACTATAATAACTGAACAATTTCATTAACTTTTTTTACTTAAGCTGACAATGTTGAAAACATGGCTATCATTGTAGTCTGACACAATTGTTATTTCATCCTCAAGAGTTATTAAGTTTTAAATAAAACCATTTAGACTGTTAAAAACTGATTAGCTAACCTAAAATTAACTGAATATTTTCACAAATATGTATTTTTGCCAAAGATTGTTTATGTGTGGGATAGTCACATCTTTATCTGTAGTGTTTTGGCCTATAAAGGGAAACTACCAAATATCTTTAGAAACTGTATGATGTTTACTTTCATTAAATTATTTAATACTTTATTTGATAAAATGGGATATTACTGTTATTGTATTAATAAACAAATCAGTGGAATCATCTATTTGTTAGGTTTAAAATTTGCTACTAGCTATCTTCGCAGTTTTAATTCGTCTTTTATTTTCTTGCTCAAGATTAATAGTTGTAAATGATAGACAAAATTGGTGGGCATAAAATAATTTTATAAGTAAAGTTTGTCATATATATTTGGAAGAAGGTATCGGAAAGTTGGATATAAAATATCTAAAGAGGAACAAAAACAACATGGCATCTAAAATGAAAAGAAGAACACAGTTCACCCTGTTGCCACTGGACAAAGAGCTAATAGTTGCCTTTTGAAGGAAATCGACCATTATTGCCTAATCCCCAAACCTAGGTTTCATTATATTGAAACTCACCAGTAAGGAGTGTGAAACGTGCAACGAAACTTCCCAAAAGAATTAAAGGACACTTAGATGTAGACGGAAAAAAATAACTTACTATAACGTATTATTATATTATTTGTTCCTTTTACATATTCCTATCCAAGTGTCTTATTATTCTTTACCAATTTCCTTTTTCTCCCTTTTGTGTTCTTTTTGGTTTCCTCTTTTAGAAAGTGGCATTGCGAGTTTCAGACTCCTCCCTGATGAGTTCCAATAGAATGAAACCTAGGTCAGGTAATTGGGGGGTAGCAATCAATTTTCTTTAAGAGGCAACCATTATCTCTGTGTCCAGTGGAAGCAGTGTAAAGTGTGAACTGTGTTCTTCTTTTCATTGTAAAAGCCATAGTGTGTTTTCCCCTTTTATATTTCATATCCACTTTTTGCTACCTACACCTTCTTTTAAATATACATAACAAAATACTGAGGGTGTATGTACGGGATTCCCGTGGGAGATAATATTTCCCTTTCCCGGTCCAATTATTGGGAGTGATATGCTTTAATCTAAAAAAACTTCTGGAATTGTTCTTCTATTCTTGAATACTTAAAACGTTGGGTAATTCAACATATTTTTATATTTGCTATTTTTTTTAACGGCGATTCTTACTATATTTGCTATTATTATTTGATATGTGATAGGAATCTATTTAAGTTATTTTGGTTAGTCGATTTATTTTATCTCTCACTTAAAACAAATAAGATATCAAAAATCAATAAATTTCAACTAATCGCCTGCCATGTTGAAGTGTTGTGCACTCTCTATACAGTTAGTATTCTTAGACTTTGCATCACATCTATAGTTAGCAGGAACATGTATTGCTGGAAGCAATAACCAAGCAAAAGTCAATAATGTTAAGTCTTGAGGTATGTAATCTGTATATTTCATATTATAGCTTCTTAACTTTATTTATTTGTTTAAATTTTCACTATTAGGGCCTATGTATTCATTTAGCATATTAAATACTGCACAATGTTTTAAGATAGTATTAGAAATAATTAATCATAAATTCTTAATTCACATTATCATTCCAAAGTAAGGGATTCTAAATTCTTTGTTCCAAGTCTCACGCACTCTTACAAAATACTCCAGAAAGTGAAAAGAGGTTTTCCTTGGAGAGAAAAAAAAAAGTTGAGTAAGGCAGTGGTGCAGTCCTAAAATAATTAATGCTTTAGCTATCGATGAATGGTAAATTCGGAGCCAAGCAATGTTTAATTTCAGTAATTATTATTGTACAGAACACTATCTGGAAAATGTTAAGTTTATTATGATTAATAAAATTTACTAACAATTTATTAGCAGAGAAATCATACCATTAAACAATATTAGCTTACCCTCATTCATTTTGTAAACAAATTTTTAGCTTAAAAGTATCTCGGTAGCAATAGGGATCATAAAAAAGTACTCTTGCCCAAATAGGCCCTTATTATACTATTGGTGCATAAGCTTCGTGTGGTGACTCTCCTAAATCCAATGATTATGTAACTTAAAACATTGCCTCCAAATAATGGCATTAGCAGTCCCCTTACCAGTTGTTTACAGACAAACATGTCCCAACAACTTTATTCTTAAGATGATAAACTATGTATTTTTCTAAAAAAATAATTATTTTTCCCTAAATTAAAATTATTTATTCTCACTATCAATGTTTTTAACAAAAGAACACACTCCAATAAAATAGTCTTATTTGTACTCAATAGCCAGTCCTAGATAACAACACGAAAGTACTGTAGGTTGAATTTACATAATATAAGCAACTTTGCTAAGTTTTTAAAGCAAAAAGAATTAAATATTCACAGTGATTTTAGCACTACCAAGAAATGTACTTAATTTTTTGTTTGTGTGTTATCTAACATCGTATTCTGCTCAAAAATTTACAGTAAATTATTCAGGGGTATGTATCATTACTTACACCAGAAATGCAGTCATGTTTAAAGAAAAGTTCAAACTATCCCTGGACCAGCTAGTGATGAGGCAATTAAGCCCTTTACTCCCAAACAATTTGTTTCTGGACCAGATGCTTATGTCCTCAAAGACATGAATTTTATTAGCACATATTATAAATGAAACACTTCATCACATAATCATTCCAGGTTAATTTTAAGTTTGTGGCAAGCATTGAAATTTTGAATTTGAATCTTGCTAAGATTCACAATTTGACTAAAAATTCTAAATCTTAGTACAGTATCTGAAGGATATGAATCAAATTTTCAATTTCAAATCAATCCAAAATTCAATTTTCTTTTTAAATTTACTTTTTTAAAAATAATTTAGCATTAATCATTTAATTATTTTACTTGACTATTAGAACAATAAATAAATGGCATTCTGATAGAGGATTCAATTACAAATAATCTATTTAACTTAGTCAAATATATTATTTGGATTTGATAAAATTTCACAATAAAATATTCAATTAAAAAGATGTTTATTATAAAATTTTCAATTTGAATATATTCTAAACAGTTATATCTTAGAATATTTGATTTTAGTTAAAAAGCAAAGATTCATATTATAATTGAAATTGAAATTAATTTATGATGTCCACATTCACTTATTTAACTATACAATTTCTGTTTTTTTCAGACAGGTAGTTTTGTTGTACATACAGACATAAAAAAATGGAGGTATTATTCGATACTATTTTATTATTTATTTAGCGATAGTTAACTAATACGGAATTTTCGAGGTAGGTTTCCAAAGTTATTTCCAAACTTTATGGAGTGGTGTGAAAGTGTTTCTCCTATAATATAGTTGTTCAAAAGGCTCCTTATTTAAATATATGTATTTGTAAATATTAAATAGTAAGATAAATAATAAGATAAATAGTAAGAAAGTTACCAAGCACTTACTGGCCAGATCTGTAAAAACAATATAGCTATCCACAACACAGGTGTACAGGTGAACACTTGACTCAACAAGTGTTAGTAGTCATCAGTAGTTGTTATGTACAATTTCTTGGAATTATGAATGAAGCCCTTGTCAAGTTAAACTTTTGTGTTAGTAGTCCTCAGAAATAAGGGTTTTTCCCAAATCTGCTTTAGAAATATATAATTCACACATTAATCCCAAACATGAAGCAATGAGCCACAGTTCTTTGAACATTTTATCTTGTGATTCCTGTGCCACTATTCACGTTGGCTCTTCTACCAGAATTTTAAATTCCTGGTGTAGTTTGTCTCCTGAGGGTCCCATCTGCTGACAGAGTCTAAGGGCCCCATTGTGGTCACCAAGAGAGAAAAGCAATCGGCAGAAGTCCAGCTGTACAGCCGTCAGTAGCGGTCGTGGGAGATATTGTTAAAGAAAATAATTTGTTAATGATTTAACATAATGTACAAGTATTTAACCATAATTAGGGGTGTGCGAACAACAAATATCAGCTTTGAGTTAACTTGGAGAAAAATTCTGGATTTGACAATTAGGAAGCTTCACCAATAAAAATATTGACAGTTAAAATACTTAATTTATAGTCAATTATTGCCATTCTAAGCTGTTACATTACAAACAAATATCTATATGAAAAAATCTGAAGTAAATGAATTGTAAGTTGTAATAATAGCTTTATCAAAATAAAACCAAATATTATAAACAAAAGTGCAATAAAACACTTTACAAGTAATTCTAGTGCATATAGTTTGATAAATAACAGCAATATAATTTTTTTCCAATCATAAAACAGCTAAATGTCAAAACGTGAAATTAATTGACATAATGAGAGTATAATTATCTAGTAAAAATATAAGACTATGAAATAAATTATAAAGTTAAAATGATCAGTATAAATAGATTGAGTGGAATTTATTTCATAAAAGTAAAATTTTATTAAATAAATTCTACTCGATCCCAACTAACACTGACCTACTGAATTACCAATTCAGTGATACTGAAAGGTGAAAATCCTCCCTATCTTGCTTCATTTTTAACCTTGAGTTTATTATTAAACGCTTGCAATGATTTCCACCAGCTAGTACAGTTTAAACATGCTACAAAAGATACCTCTGTAAGAATTTGCTTTTTTTTTTTTCAGTAAAAAATGTAAGGCTGCACATATAATATGAGTATAGTTTTCAAAGGGAAATTTTTAGGCGAAAAACATCACACTATATTCAGGCTAATATAGTGAATATAAGAGATAAACCACTTTCTCTAGATACCTACACAATATTCCAACTAGTGCATAGTGATCACTCTTATGGTCAGTTAAAAACAAATAACGAAAACAGGACAAGGACTATACACTTCAGGTCCACTGCAGAACATCTAACACATTTTCAATGACATATGCTAATTATGTAAAGGATATCTGTTAGTGCGACATCAGAAACAAGTCCAAACTCCCGGCAGGCTTGCAACAGCAACCCTGCCCTGGCGTGCATACGCAATGTCCCCAACATCTCCAGCACACGTTCAAATTGCCCGAGTGACAACATCACTAGCATGGCCTGATGCTGCAACAAGAGGCACACACACACTCAAACTCAAAATATTTGTCTTTAATAATTTTGAAAGCGCTTGATTTATTTATTATAATAAATTAGGATTTATTTTATTATTTTAGTGTAAAACGATGTATAGTTTCAAAGTCTTATTTCAATATGTAATCCCTTGTTCCTTGATGTTAAAGTTGGTTGAAGACCAGCTGTTGATTTATTTCCTGGTCTTCAACCAACTTTGACATCAAGGAACAAGGGATTATGTATCAAAATAAGACTTTGAAATTAAACATTGCTTTACATCAAAATAAGAAAATAAATCCTAATTCTAAAACTTTATATTTTATGATAAGTTATTCTTTCTATTTTATTCCTTGACCTTTACATTTATACTTTTGTATTATTATAACTTTTTACCAATATTTATTGTTTATAATTATAACATTTAAATTTACATGTAACATTCAATATGCCATGTAATTACTACTTTTGACGTATCTTAATGCTACAATCTTAACTCGTGTAGTGTGTCCCAATAAAGTAATATCTGATTCCAATTTAGTGTCCCAATAAGCTAATTATCTAACTCCAATTATAATTCATCATTTTTTGTTTAATTAAAACATTTTCATAAACGCTTATCGATTTTTATATGTTATGTTGATCATTTTCATTTGAAAATCATTTTTCAATTATTAAAATTTCCTTACTAGTCAATTTTAATTGCACGTTTAATCATTTGTTTATCTAAAATTTCTACTGTTACAGTATGTTAAAATTGTTTTTTTATCTAACATTTTATATTTCAATTTAAAAAGAATTTTTTTAACACTAGTCAATCTTTTATTAGTCTTTAATGTTTTTGTGTAAAATCTATTTATAAATTGTTAATGCATTTTCATTACTTTCATCCATTTTCTACATTCAAAATATTACTAGTACATCAATTTTCAAGTCTTATTATTTTGTATAAACCCAAATACTCAACTTTGAGCCTCAATTATTAATCATTTATAATAATTATTTCAAAACTAGCACAAATTTATTTAAAGACTAAGATTCTGTTTATTTGTTTTCGTATTTTCAACTATTATTTTTCATTTAATCAATATATTTAACCAAACAATACTCACAATAGTGATAAATGAAAAAATAAATATTCAAGTCATTAAATTTAATTATCTGTGAAAAATCTATTAAATAGGTAATTAAGGTGAAAAATTATTTGAGCAGTCCAGTAGTCATGAACTTCTGAAACCTTAGCTCAAACAATAACGTGTCTGTCTACTGAGTTAAGCATCCCGGGTTCAATTCTCGGCATGGCCAAAAAATGTATCATTTGTGAAATGTGGATTTACCCTTTCACATTGATGAATTAACAAATGGGGACTTGATGTTGTGCCTGTCCTAGTCTTAAGTTGGATTATAAGGCATATGAAGCTAAGACAGGCCTAGCAAGCCAGTAGTGGAAAAAATATGGCTTGAATAAAAAACTGACTCAGTCAGGCCACAGGCTGGAAACAGTGATGGATGCTCTTTCTCTTATTTATTGCTCACAAAGTGTTGACCTTGAAATCTTGAGGTTGTCGCTATTTTCTTACTATCGGATTTTCCCAAAGGAATTCCCATTTTTCCAACCAGCTCAGATTAAAAAAAAAAGAGATAAAATTTCATTTTTCATCAAAGTGACTGGTATGAAATCATGTAAGTTATGTTTAAAACAAGACGATTTAATATTGATGGGTAAATACATCTTCTGTAGCTGCACAACCCTTGTTTAAGGGGTAATACAACATGTTCGAATAAGTGTGCTTAATTTTTTTTCCATCCAAAGACCTACTATTTTAAGATTTCAGTTAAATGTCTCAAATTAACCAATTTTCCTGTTTTTTTTTCCAGATACCAAAACTTCCCTATATTTCCCCGGCTCTCCCAGTTTTCAGGTGTGTGGCAACCCTGAATCTACGCTCAAGCAATATCTATTTCACTCTCTGTCTCACTTGCAAACCGCGATGTATGAGTCACCAAAGACAGTCCTTTTGGACATTTGTTTCTCTCTAACCAGTGAAGAATCCTCACTCACCCCTTCTCCACTCCACCCAACATTCCCCTCCCTTCCACCCAGCCAGCCCTAATGTTGTTAATTAGTGGTTTAACCCAACAAAATTTAAGACAAACCTAACAATCAGAACTCATACCAATGATTTGTCATTTGAGACTTAAATAAATGGAATTAACATGATATTAACAGTGTTATAATTTAGTTTCAATTTATATTTTTTATGCAACTAAAGATTTGATGTTAAAAAATCAGAATTGAATATAAAAAAAAATATATCAATGTGGGAAAAGTTAATCTCTTAGGCTTAAGCATGTTTTCTAAGATTAAGTTTCAGGATTTGTAAATAAATGTAGATTCATTCTTGAGAAAAAGTTGATTCGACCTCTTTATAGTTTTAAAAAAAGGGCTCAAATTTAAGATTCATTATAAAACAAGTAGGACTTAAAATACTGGTCAGGTGTGACAACAGCAGAACTTTTATAATCTCTCACCTTGTGGTCCAGGTTCCATAACCGGTCCGCCCATTTCCTCATTACCTCTTGAGTCTCTGGCTGCGGCAGGACCGCTTTAGCAAGCCACACTGCACGGTCCCACAAATTGTATGACATCAAGTATCGGCACGCATCCAGGCCCTTACCTGAGCACCCATGACATATATTTCATGTGTGACATTTTGATTTATTTGAAAAAGGTGGAAGTTTCATATAAATATCCAGGTTAATTGTTTAATCAAAAGAAGAATTAAGTACACACAAACTGCTGTCTGTTGTAGGATTATGTATTATTATTATTAGCACTGCGTCCGTTCAGGTTGTACGCACTTACGATAATGTGTAATGGTAGGGTGATTGTGAAATGAAATGAAGGACCTACAGTTTGACGTGGAATCCGAACCACGGTAGAGGCCTGGCATTCCTCACATTCACAAGTTGTGATTAATACACATCTTGTCAGAGGTGAAGGAAGGGTTTGGCAATCAGATAAATCTGCGCCGAGACGGAGGATGGAACCCCAGACCCTCAGTACAGAAGTCTGACACCTTACCCCTAGACCACCAGACCCATAGACCACCAGGTCACCGACTGTAGGATTATGACACAAGATATAGAACACTAAAG
>CABFWO010000349.1:190800-230204 GCA_902155825.1 Timema genevievae | reverse complement strand
GAGGTTTTTCCTCTGAGTTTACTCATTTCTTCCTAAACACAAAGGTCACAAGACAAACAAGTGGGATCTGCAGAATACTCACACGAGGCCGAGCTTTAGGAACGGTAGTTTTTCTTTTGGGTGGATAGAGGGTGGGGAGGAGTGAGAGAGGGGAGATGAAGTGAAGAACACAAATACTGTACTCTGCCATTTGAATGTCAAGGTCAGGCAGGTACACCAATTGTTTGAAGTGGTGTTTGAACTTGAGCAGTTACTAGTAACTCATCACTCATAATGGTTACTGCTGGGAAAAAGTTGGGGGGGGGGGTAAGGGGGTGAGGGAGAGGTTGGCTGCTAGTGTTGTCAAAACAGTTATTTGTTTCTTTCTCTAGTATGTAAGGGGAAGGGGGGAGGGAGAGCTTAGTGTAGAGACTGAGAATAGAAAGGTCAGCAAGTGAGGCAAACATCCCCACTGCAAGGTAATCACAAGGTCAACTAATTGTGTGGCAAACAAGATAGACCAGAGGGAGAGTAATTGAGGGGTGGTCGAAATAGAGCTATTAGTGGTCCAAATAATATCAGGGGTCTCAAAATGCTTAATACAAAATTCCACGCAATGTAAAAAGGCTGAAATTTTTCCAGTATCTGTTTCAAAATTCCAGTATTTCCAGTATCAAAAATAAACTCAAGTATATTTCCAGTATTTCCAGTATTGGTAGACACCCTGTTTAATAGTCATATTTTTATAGTTAAAAAATTAAAATAATGAAAGTATTTATTCAAGTAACCAATAAATTGCAACAAAATGTATCTAGAACAACGTATGAAAAGTAGTAGTGGCAGCTATAGAAGGTTTGACTATTTCATTAGGTCAGCCATTTTGACTTGAAGTTAAATTGTTATTATTAGGGTCAAGGTCCATCTATTTTTAAGAATATTTTCGAAGCACTGAATGTTGTGGAGATTATAAAATATTTCTATAAGTGGCATTTGTTACATATTATCTAAGGGTGTGATTATAGGCTGCACTACAAACGGATTTTATCCTACAAAACATGAATTTTGTTTATAAATATGAGTACTACTAAGAATTAGTGAGAAAATTTCAATTTTGTGTCAAAATATTTTTTTTAGAACCGCATCTTACTACTAGTTCAGGTTCTACGCTTGTGTACTAATTACACTAATGGTTTTAGGGGTGAGGAAGGTTATATTTATAGGAAGTGTTTCCACATTTGCATGGGACAGTGGTAAACCATTTTGGAAAAGCCACCCTCATTACACCTGACGGTAATTCAAAAGTCAATCTCTTGGTCATAAACAGTCTAGTCTTCTGCGAGAGTAGCGCCCTAGATCATGCGGCCCCCGAAGTGGGTCAGTTTTATTTCGTGAAATTAAAAATATGTAATAATGATTAATCGAGCTTGAAACAACTTTAGGTGCTTTTGAGATTGATTTTTCAAACATTTTACTAAAAAAAAAGTTCACAAAAAGTAGGTGTGTCTATTTATAATCATTTTTAACCAAAAATAAATATTTTATTTACCAACTTAAATAAGAAAAAAACTTTTTATTTAACAAATTTAATCATTTTATTTAACACAACAAGGGTATTTACTAGAGATAGGATGGATCTATTATTTTATAAACCCAAATCTCCAATTTGGCTTCAAATCTCAAATCCAAATCTTGGAAAAAAATATGAACATAAGAAGCATTAGAAATATGATGGAATAACAGAAAATACAAATAGTAAATAAATGTTAACATTCTTTCTTCTAATCCATTCATTATAACATTCATGCATTCAATTAAGTGTTAAATTACTGGTCTGAGGCCTGATTGTTAAGTTCATCCTATAATTATTGTAAATGGTTTTGAACAACCAATAAGCAGTATTAGAGCTCTAAAACAAATTTCACTTAAAAATTGATTTTTTTAAAAAATTTAAGTCTCAAATACAAAATTTTCTCGAATCCTTGAATCTCCTTAGGGGTTTGAGAGATTCCAAGGATTCGAGGTCTCATCCTTAGTATCTATTATTAACATATATAATGTGCTTCACGCAAGTAAAGTGGAGCTGTACATACCTATGAGACAAAGCAGCTGGACGCCTTCCCAGATATTTCCATTGGCGATAAGGTTGGTGGCCACCAGCTTGATGGTACTTTGGGCCGCTCCCGTTGACTGGATGGTGGCGACAAGACATGCCCTGTGGAACAATCCCGTATCTTCCTTTATCAAAAAAAGAAGTTGAACTTTATATTTTTGGTACAAAATAGTGCTATCATTAGCTACTAGAAAAATTAACTGTTTAACTTGTGGAAGCAGGAAGAGAATGAATTTTAGAAATAGGTCAAATCCCCTTTTTCCTCCAATTCAAATCTTTGAAAACATAATAAACATAGGTTAACTTTCCTACAATGGTTTGATTTTTTTCCCTTCCATTCTAATTTTGTTTACATTAATTCTTTAGTTGCTATAGAATATATAAATAGTAACCAAATGTTGATATATTTTGTTGTAAGTTGAAGTCACATCAAGTAAAGTGGGAAATTAATGGTCTGGTTCTTAGGTTTGTTCTATAACTATTTTGAAATGAATCACTACTCACTAATAAATATAATATAGTAGAATCTCGGAAACTCGACATTCCGTGTAACTCTACACGCGCACGTGCACACAGTTGTTGGCGCCAGTCATCACAATCCAAGGTCATTCAACTGTATAACCTCTCAGTTTGTTTGTGTAACTCGAGTGGAACAGTTGTGCTGTGTGGTTTTTACAAGTGCTGTGTTTGTTAATTTTCCAATTCAGTAAAGTGTTATTCGAATCAATACAATGTTATATGTACAGTACTGTACTGCATTTCTGTATATTACATGTATATATATACACCATTATATTAACATGTAATATATTGTACTGTATGTATATTACTGTTACTGTACCAAACAATACAGTACAGTGCAACCGTACTTATAGTATTCGATATTGTACTGTGATTCATCTTTGTTTAGTAAACATCCATCTTATGTAAGTTTATTCGTATAACTCAACATTTCAATAACTCGACACCATCTCGGTCCACATTAGTTCAAGTTTCCGAGACTACTGTATCTCTAAAAATAGTTCAGGTTTAAAATTTTAAAATATGAATATATTTTGAGTTTCTAATCTTATTTTTTTACATCCTCAAATCTCGAATTTTCTTAAGGAGTCAAGTGATTTGAAAATATGAAGAACCCATTTCTAATTTGAAGTAGTCTAGCAAAGTCTAAATCTGAGAAGTATTTATATCAAAGTTGAAGTTTCTGAATCTTCTCATCCCACTACCACTGGGTAGTTTCTTGTAGATTTATTAGAAACTTGCACTAACTTGATGGCATCGGTGTAATAGTTGGTATTCTCTAGCTCCGTCTCTAACAGAAGTTGCACAGCCCGATCCATCTCTCCCAGAAGAATCAGCTGCTCTATTACCATCTTGGTGTGCTTGTAGTCTCCACGCTTACTCTCATGTAAGCTCACTCGCTCTAGCTGTAGCCGCTGAAATACACCATAGTAGGATTAGAATGAGCCTGGAAAAGCTGCAGCCTGTAAGCTTCTGATGACCAATAAGGTTAGTTATTTTATTTTGGATTTGATAGATGTATTGACTTTAGTAATACCATAAATTATTATACTTTCAGCCTATCCTAGAGTAGGGGTTTGCAAGTTCAAATATTTTTTAATTTGAGTCTAGCTCTAGGAAAGCTTCAAGGATCAAGTTGAGTAAAGCTTGACATAATAAATGTACAATTTAAAAAATTAGTAATTTAAAAAAATATATTTATGATAATTCAAATTTGTTTTAAATGCTTAAAATTAAAATGAGAGATACAAGCGTATTTAGAATAAAATAAAATATGTCCACTGTACATTTCATAACCAACATCGAGGCGGGCAAAGATAAGAGTAAATAATGTATCAACCATAAAAAAAAAATATGTAGAGAAATAGCCTTAAACTTTTATACAACACTCAAACAATAACAATAAAACAAGTATAGAAAAGAATAAATAATGTGTCAGTCATCTCTAGACACACAATACAGCACAGTATTCCCAACACGAGACATACTGATATTGTGCTGTATTGTGTATCTAATGTCGGAGAACACCTTATTTATCTTATAATATTATCATGAATTTACTGAGTTTATAAAAAAATTTTGAGAGTAAACTTGAGTTTCTATTAAAAGTTTATGCTCGAGCCCAAAGTCCGAGTACTAGTACCTTATAATAACTTCCACCAAAGTGTACCAAGTAAGGTAAGTTTTGATTCCCGTCAGGGTAAATGAAAGGTAAAAAAATATTATATATTTCAGTTTTCTATGCCACTCATCTGATAAAATGTTTCACCAGGCTTGGTTCAAACCATAAACCATAAGTTTAACAAAAGAGAGTAGCATTAACCCATAGAAAGGATGAAAAACTGACCAAGCCAGGATTTGAGCCTGGAATTTCCTTATTAAGAGTCAAGCATGCTAAAAGTAAGCTAGCTCTGTTAAAAAACACAATTTCAACTGTAAATTTTTAACAAATAGCTTCAAAGTAGACACTTTCAAAGATTTTATGAACTTTTTTTAGTGTGTTTAAGTGCCAGTGCACTAGTAGAAATTTAAATTTTATGAATCTAAAAAGAACAGGATAATTATAGTGAATTAAAATAAAATACTCCTGGAGAGAGGATATAAAACACAATATGTTGGGGGGGAAATGTTAAATGATTGAACTGCAGCTTATCAAGATAGAGTTGGAATGCTAATCACTTAACC
Organism: Timema genevievae; assembly: GCA_902155825.1. Lineage (NCBI taxonomy): Eukaryota > Metazoa > Arthropoda > Insecta > Phasmatodea > Timematidae > Timema > Timema genevievae. The sequence goes on along the minus strand of CABFWO010000349.1, from coordinate 225,409 downwards.
TTCTCTGCCAGTTGCCAGGATGTTGAGAAAAGATAATATGATGAAATTATATTACTATATGAAAATATACATATAATTTTAAAAACTCTACCAGAGCCACAGATATTTGTTCGGAGGAAGAAGACCTTCAAACAATGTCAACAACTCTTCAAGGATTTCACAGCCCGAGGATAACCTAAACACATAGTCAACAGTACTATTGAATCAAGAGTCTACCAAGAAACAACCTTACAATGACATACTACTCACCACCCAGTATTATAAAGGCCTATAAAAACTCAGATTCATCCTAAACACAGGCTACAATATCATCACCTTTCACATTAAATCTTCACAACAGTGCTTTAAGAATCACATTCAAACAACCCGATAATCTTCGCTAAATTTTGGTTCACCCTAAATTGCCCGACCCATCCACAAACAACAACAAACAACATCTGGCCAAAGGTTCTTACCCATGCAAGATGCAATACCTGCAAGATTCACCAACCTTCCACCTCATTCAACAGCAGACTCACACAAATGAAATACACCATGAAAGGCCACTATGACTGCTCTACAGAAAATATCATATACCAGCTAAAATGCAACTACTGCATTACTGAATACATAGGCCTCACCACAGAAACACTCGGACAATGATGGTCCCCATTTTGAAACCAATCACAATGACCCTAACAAACCAGTAGCTCTGCTTCATAGGTGGGAGCTTGCTCACCAATATATTACCAAATCCAGGCACCCCCCCCTAGCCTCAACCTTAGATAACCTTCTCTACTTTCTGTCCGAGCAGGCCTACTCACACCAGTCAGTCAATTTAATATAAATAATAACTGATAATTTAATAATTATTCAGTAATAAAATATAATATAAATACAACATTCTATCCATCTATCAAGGGCAAAGAGACACGTTTGAACAGGCTACTGCAAAATCCAAGCCTAAACTTTTTTTTTTGTGAATTAAGGAACAGGCGACAACAGTATCTAAGTGACTATGATCTACCCCAAATTACGTTAGTTGTGAACTTTAAGGCCTACAGTTCTCTGGTAAGTTTGTAGGCCTTGCCCTTATATCCTCCTTTTAATGTTTAATTTAGTAAAGTTTTTTGTGGGGATGTGTAAGCCTCATATCTCAATCCAACGAGAAAAAATCTTGATCTCGTCTTGAAAGTTAAAAACGGATCTCAAAAATTCGAGAAATTTGAAAAAAATGAAAAAGCATATAACTGCTCCAAGAAATTTACAAACGAAACAGAGAATTTATTATTTCTAATAATACTGTACAGACCCAAAAATAGGCAGCACTCCAACTCCTTCCCACTCCCGTGAAAAAACACCCTTTGTTAAGAAATGTTTTGGTTATAAATAATGTTTTTTAATATCAAACTTTCACATTATCAGCTATTACACTACAAAATTAAACTCTAAATGGTAAAAATTGCAACTACCGCCATTTTTTAATTGAATTTAAAATGTGTATGAGTTATATATTGAGTATTTGAATGAACTATAAGATATTCCAATACAAGCGCCAGCTCAAATGTCTAAAGGAACTCTATAAACTATCTATTTACTTTAGTAAACAAAATTTACATTTTTTTTACTTTCAAAGGAGATTTTCTTGCCTCATTCACACATCTCGATATAAAGTGGTTCTCGCACATCTTTATTTTTGCTAACAACACGAGTCAAGGAAGCCTTCATAAAACATGACCGGGAACCAAACAAGTTTACAAGGATAGGGCGAGGAGGGTTAATTTTGGGAAAATGTTCTGGCATTCCATTGTAGAACATGTGGGAGGTAAGACTTTGAAAATGAATATATGGAAACAACATTTTAAACTTTAAAGAGAAGAATGTTAGCTTCAACTATTTAACTATCAAGAAAAGAGTTTTTAGCTATATTTTATTTTGCTATCATTGGAAATGTGAGCTGTAAGTAATTCTTATTTTAAGGGAATTTTACCAAGAAATACTTCTGACCCTGTCAAGGTGACGAGTGAAAAGTTACCTGGTATGTATAAGGCTCGCACAGCACATCGTAGCAAGTATCCAAGGGTTGTAAGTGAGGGTAGCGGTTGATACGTTTGGTGTCCAGGACCGAGGGGGACCCCATGCTCACCAAGTCCCCTCCTGCGGAATGTTCCGCCATGTACACCTTGTTGCTGAAATTGTCAACCCCTCATTTAGTTCCCGTATTTAATCCTGTACAACATTTTGTTATTACTTAAGCTGGGTCTAATCCACTTTATTTAAAATCCAAATCTTCAATTCACTTACGAAGAGTGAATCCCAAATCCCAATATTAGAAAACATGGTAAGCATAAGAGGTTAACACATTGATTTATTTCCCCACCAAACTATCAGTTTTGATTTTGTTTGAAATAGTTTATAAAGTTGCTAAGGAAAATAGTAAATAAATGTAAAAGGCAGAGGAAAGAAGAATAGGAACAAGTAAAAAGGTACAAACAGAATATTACCTTCACAGTGACAAGAGGAACACATCAGCATCCAGACAAAGAGGAGCACACTTTACACTGTAGTTAATGCACAAAGAGGTAATTGTAGCCTCTTAATGAGAATTGATTACTACCACCCAATATCTAGACCTAGATTCTTAGCGAGAGAGTGTATAATGAGCAACGTAACTTCCTAACTAACTGAGGAAACCAACAAGATGAAAAATCAAATAATGGTAAATAATGATAGGACATAGACTATGAATAGGGATGCATAAAATTAACCAGCAACATAAAGGACAAACTCTTGAAATAAATTATATAACAGCCAGTCTCTTATTCGAAGAAGCCACCTGTGGTTGGTGAAAGGGAGTGTGTAGATGTGTTTTGATGTTTGTTGGACAGTTATATTTTTTAAAGAACATTTTTTATTAGTTTTTTTAGAAATAATTTTATTTTAATGAGGAGCATTATATATATATATATATATATATATTATAAATTGAAGCACCTCTTTAACGCTTAACTTTGACAATGTGACTATATATATATATACATATATATTTATTTAACATCATAATTTTGGCATATTTAATTGGGTTATGATTCAACTCAATCATTATTTGAAATTAGGATATAATATTTGCTTCAATTCACAATCAAAAATTCTGCTTTGCAGATGTCTAAATTAAATTATAATTATTTATTATCTGTTGGAAGATAGTCTTTTCTTCTTAAATGTGTGCTACCTTATGTTTGTTGCTTGTGCTTAACACCAATCACCTACTAGTTTTGATGCTACTGCAACATCATCTGGTCAAGAGAGTTAGAAGTAGGAATGGATGGGACCCAGAACCCTCAGGAAAATGTCAGGAATTTATCTATTCCCATTGGTCAGGCGAAGTTGACCCTTTGCCCAAAGAAAAGTTCAAAAGTTTTGGGCGGGGAAACAAAACATAATGCTCCGGGAAATAAAGCAAAGGTTGCGCTGCGGTCAAGTTCTAGCAGTTACTGCTGACTCATCACTGTTAATCTCTTTGGTAGACAGTCTTCTCTTCATCTTTGTTATTTAGCAAACTTGGTGGCTGGGATGGGGATGGGGAGGGGGTTCTTTTACCGAGAGACAAGTTGGGAGGCGTGACTTATTGTGTTCTGTCTATCAACAGTGATTTGTTGGGCTCAGCAAGTGAAAGATCTTGAAAGATTTGGAGGACATATATTCTTGTATCTTTAGGGGTGTGGAAATGAGAGAAAAGGGGGAAAGGAAGTAGCTTGCCAAGGTCAACCATTTATGAGGGTTCAGTGTGTCTGTTGTTGCCGAGATGGACAGGGAGTAGATTATAAGGGGTGTCAAACCTAGAGAGAACATTTAAGAACAGTAACTTTTAAGAGGTTTTAAACCTAGATAATATTTTGCAAATTCATATTTAGAACAAATTGAAGAGATGCTGAACATTATGTTTTGTAGTATTTTTTTCCCTATGCAAATAATTAAATATAAAACACTATTTTCAAAAGAAATTAACTAATAAAAATAATTTCCATCAAAATGTAATAAAATTAACTATTTTATTAATTGTATTATTTGATATTAATTCAAAATTTTGTTATTTGATTTGATAAAAAAATGTTATTCGCTCACACTTCTATTTATTTTATTATGTTATTTTTTATTGTCTTTACTACCTTCAGCAATGTTTTTTTTTAGCTCCGGGTCTTATTACTCGCTCTGGTTATCCGCCTATGTACTAATTACTCCAGTGTGTTAGGAATGAGGAAGATTGAATTTAGAGGAGTACTTACATTTGCGTGGACAGAGTGGAAAACCATTCAGGAAAAACCACCCGGCCAAATTCAAACTAAATATCCCCATCATCGGTAGTCTAGTCTATTGTGAGAGTGGTGCCTTAGACCATGCAGCCATCGAAGCAGGTTTTAATAATGTTATAGCTTTAACAAGTCTTACTATATTAGTTTATAAATCAATATATTTTGAATCCCTAGTTGGAAGTTGATGTCTTGGGAGCAGGCAAAGTGATAGACAACAAAGTGGCCGACACTAGAGGACAAAGTGGTAGACAGCCAACTGCTAGACATGAAGAAACGACGTGGATCAAGTGATCGACACGAGCTGGACCATGTGATAGACAGCCAACCGGTAGACAAAATGAAAACAACTATTTGGAAAGCTGGGTGGGTCAAGTGGCCGACACGACTTGGACCAACTGCTAGACAAGCTCATGTATAGGAGTACAAAGTGATAGACAACCAAGCGGGGTCGACACGAGATGACCAACTGCTCGACAAACTTTGATATCATCCAGTTAAGAGTGGGCTAAGTGACAGAACAGTTAATTCAATACACGATTGTCCCTATTTACACTCAAATAATTTTTTCCCCCAAACATGTCAGTTTAACCTTTCACTTCTTGACATATTTTTGTAGGGTTTGCTAAAGTAAAAATGTAGGTGAAAATAACTCAAACTAATGATGACCTTATAAAAAAATATCATGAATTGAACAGTCGCAATTAATTCTGCAACGCCGACTACAACATTAAAGAACAGTGAGCGCTGGTCCACACCTATGAACTATCTTATTTTTATATTAATAGATTAGAGGTGAGGAGGGTATAATTTAGAGAAAATGTACGCGCTTTTCCATGAAGAAAGAGTTGAAAACCATCGAGTAAAAATTCCTTAGTGGTCTTTATTAAAACTTGAAATTTGACAACAGTTTAAAAATAGTATTTAAAATTAGTAACCGGCAATAAGCGACAATAAAATGGATTTTTATTGTTTTTCAAACAGATAATTTTAAAATTTAGCCTGTATATTTAGTGCTACATTTTTTTTAGCACTGTGTTATACTAGAGAGTTACTCGGGTTATACGCCTATATACTAACTAGGCTAATGTGTTTAGGTATGAGTAAAGTTGAATTTATAGGAATTGCACCTGATTTTTCGTGGAGTGAGTGTGGAAAACCATTTATGAAAATCCACCTTCAGTCCACCCAACTGGGATCAAACCCCGATGAATGGTCTCAACGTTTAAGGTGTCGGGTGGAGAATGATACATAATTATTTCGTACCGTTTCAAACTGTTTCAGAATATTTTAAGGGATGTATGGTAAGCAGGAAGGACATATCGTTTAAGGTACAAGATCTAAGCCGTCAGGTATCAAAGAGCGGGTGGTAAAATGATGGATACATCGTTTAAGGTACAAGATCTAAGCTGTCAAGGTTTAAGGACCAGCTGATAAGCGTGGTGGGTGGTAAGAGGATGGATTGGAGCTGGATGGGATCAACACGGTCATGATCGAGCCAGACTACCTCTTGCTCAGGATGGATACAGGAAGTCGTATGGCTGAAAGGAGGTAAGATTACAGGATGGGGACTGGAAGTTGTGCAGATCAAGGCTGGGGGTAGGAGACTGGGAGGAGGGGAGAGGAGCGATTGGCGGGCATGGTAAGAGAAGGGGATGATAGCTAGGAGGAGAGTACGGGATGGAGGCTGGAATCTAGACTCAAGGGAGAAGGGGAGCTGCTAGGAAGGAGGCTGCAAGGGACAGAACGACAAATATAGGGACATAAGGTTATTTTTGTGTAATTAAGAGCCGGTTAGGTTAGGTTAGATCAGAGGAGAAAGTGATCCCCCATATTCAATGTGATGGATCAATGTTAACCTTATGGGAGAAAGTGGTCCAGAACTGTCATTTCAACCACTACAATCATGTTTATAGCGTTGTTAGTTTTGAAATAACTTGTGTGTCACTTGAGCCACTCTTGACTGGATTCATCTCGATGTTTGGCAAGCAATTTGGTCGCTTGGCTGTCTATCACTTTGTCCTCTTATATGGCAGCTTGTCTATCACATGGTCCAGCTCGTGTCGATCACTTGGTCCACGTCGTTTCTGCATGTCTAGCAGTTGGTCTGTTTACAGGTTTGCTCTCTTGTGTCGATCGCTTGGTTGTCTATCACTTTGTACTCCTATACATGAGCTTGTCTAGCAGTTGGTCCAAATCGTGTCGGCCACTTGACCCACCCAGCCTTCCAAATAATTTTTTATAGCTTGTCGAGCAGTTTGTTGTCTAGCAGTTTGTATGGTGCCTGATGTCTTCACACAATGTAATGTTAAAAGACTTATGTGTTTTATCTGAACAATTTTTTACTCCAACATTGTTCAGGAAATATGATCCAGTATTCTATTTCAAACCCGCTCAATATTTAAATAATAAACATTACTGACATGTTTTTGGCTTCAAGCTTGGTGATCTGCAGGTAATAAAGAGCCACAGTCCAAAAGTCCACCTCTGATTGGTCGGAGAGCAGTTGGGCCGCCATTAAGCTTCTCTCGGCTGTTCCCAGAGGGCAGTGCTGTAGATACAAAAGGTCTTCTTCCTCAAGCATGCCAAGCTGTTCATGGACCTCTGAAATGACAATTTCGAAGCGTATATGATTTTAACATCTGATAGAAATGGGTTCTAATCTTGGTGCAGACAAATTTTAGTCTTAAATTTTTTTTGTATATCTTATTATTATGATAAAACAAATATTTATGAAGATCCAAAATTATGTGTAATGTATAATCATGTGAGTAAGAATATTAACAAAGAAGATGAAAAGTATGAAGAAATGAAAAGATAAGTTTGTTTATATTAAGGTCTATGCCAACTATTTTTATAAGTTGGCTAACTTCACTTACAATGAGCTATTTTATAATGTTTTACAAAATTTCTAAGTTATTAGGAATTATTAATATTTCTAGTCATGGAGTTATAATAAATCTCTATAATGAAAACCTCTTTTCACTTTATGAATTAAGTAACTTATATTTGGAAGCAGGTAGCTTCCTCCAAATATAATATTATCATCGAGTTAGTTTTAATACAGTATTTTCAAGTTATATCCCTTGCATAACACTCCTTCCTGAAGAGTTTTGATAAACCAAAACATAGTTTGAGGAATTGGATGGATAACAAATAATTTTCTTTGAAAGACAGCAATTACCTCATTGCTGAGTGAAAGAAGTGGAAAATGTGTAGAGGTGTGTGAAGCTTAAACTTCAACTTGGCTGAGAAAAATAAATCCGCTTCAATTTCTCTTAAAAGAACATTATGGCTTTGCCAATGAAAATATTAACTGAAATACTCGATATATGTTCAATTACTGCAATTTTGAGCTCTTATGTACACACAAAATTATGATTCTTATGAAACAATCTGAGCTAAATGAAATGAATGTTGTAGAAATAACTTGATTATCAGCAAGGAGAAAGAAATTGTGCAATAAAACATTTTCAAAATTATTTTAGTGCCTAAAGTTATATAAATAAGCAGAGTTTGATATTTTTTCAAGCATAAAACACTTAACAATAAATATTTGAACTTCAATTCAGCTTTAAGAATATTTCACATATTCGAGTTTGCTTCAAATTGAAAAGTGTGAATTGTGTACCTCCAGTGCTGGATTTATACTAGGTGAAGCCATAATCTATTAAAAGCTTAGAGGTCCCCTTGATAAAAAAATTACACCACAAAGTCTCATAAACCTTGAAAACATTACACTAGTTCCTTTTAATAATTATTTTTTGCAAAACATTTAAAGTGAAAAATAAAATATATTTTTAAATGAATGCATTTATTGATTATATATTTATCCTTTGATTTCCTTGATCTCTATTATAGATTATTTAGCCAATGACTCATCGCATTTTCAAACATAGATTAAAATATAGTATACAAATTGGAAACAATATGTTAATCTATTATAAAATAGTTTTAACATAAAAAGTGTTGACACAAAAAGTAATCAGGATTAATTTTATTATTATTGTCCAATGGCAAAATGTAAAGCATGACAATGTTCTTTTCATTGTGAAAGCCATATTGTGTTTGATATTCCTTTTATATTTTTCTATCCACCTTTCCTGTACCTTCTTCCAAGAATAGTATTTTTTTTTTATTATAAGTAACAATTAACTTGTTTTCTAAATAAAAAAAATATCAGATAGGCCTAAAATTTAAAACATTTTCTTTCTTGATTTCCTAAAAGCGAAATCATCAATTATGTCCTCAAATTGTATGCTAAGCAGCTTATCGCTTTCTATGCACATGATGCTAAGTGCAGACAGTTTTTGTTGAGACATGGTTGCTCTCAGTTCACTTTTTATTCTCTTTAGCTGTGAAAATGACCTTTCTCCCAAAAAATTTGCTACCATCAGACATAAGAAGTCGTAATATTGCTTCAACATAAGAAAAAACTACATGAATCTTATCATGGAAGATGATTTGATACAGATCGTTGTGGTAAAATTATTGTTCTTTTCCTAGATAATTTAGCTTGACATAAACATGGAAGTGCCTCAGTTCACCCGTAAGGTTAATATCAATATTGTTTGGATAATCTTTCGTTACTGCTCTACGTAGAGGATTCTAAATATACTATAATTGAAGCCCTTGTGGATTGTGAGGCCCTAAACTATGGCGTTTGTTTGTTCTTGTCCTTCTTTCCTGTGCCTTCAACCATGTGAAATATTATGTACCTCAAAGAGCTATTTATGAATTACTAATAACAAATAATATTAAAGAATTAAACCTGAGCCTATCCATAGTTTATAGCGAGCATGATGAAAGAGTGTGTAAAGTCTGTTCAGCGTAGGAATTGTTTTCTTAAAGGCCTTTTTCCCTACCAGAAATCCATTATATAGTAGGATATTGGTAGGAAAAAAGACCTTTCAGAGAGTAACTCCAACCGTGAATGGAGTATAGCATCTATATCTCGTTACCTTGCAGGTGCGGTAGGGTGAAGCCATGTTGCAGATTGAAGTCGAGGGTGTAATTATCGTTCCAGAACTGACCAGACAGTTGGAGCTGGAGGTTCATGATGGCCACATTAGGGAGCATTGTGTGGCAAAACAAAGGTTCTGGAAACAGCAGACAAAATCACACTGAATAAGAAAATTCAACAAACACTACTCATAAAAATATCATAATTTATTACAATACTAATGGTAAGCAAAGTTTCAAAAACTTCTACTTTGCTGTAGTGAATTAAAAGTTACCGCACTAGGGCATACAGGTTAGTGTCGTCTCCTGTAGTTTAAAACCAGTCACTGCACTTTTCCCACACATGGAGGCATTTCAAGAACTTTCTATCTGTTGTTGTTTTTGACTATAAACTGCCAAACAGATAAAATCGTGTGGTGTGCACGTCTTCATGCTGCAGCAATCAATATCCAATGTGCCACTTTTATAGTTTCCTCTTGTTATATATGAAAAAAGTGCATTGAGCAAAAACATTTAGTGATAAATAAAATTATAGAATATTAGGAAAATGGTAGAGCACAAATAAAAGTAACAACACTGACACATATTTACACACACTTCAATATTTCGATGCTATTGTAGCATCTTCCTCAGGAAGTAGTAATTAGCCAGTCTAATTACTACTTCCTGAGGAAGATGCTACAATAGCATCGAAATATTGAAGTGTGTGTAAATATGTGTCAGTGTTGTTACTTTTATTTGTGCTCTACCATTTTCCTAATATTCTATCATTTTATTTATCACTAAATAGTTTCCTCTTGATAACTCCCCTCAAACACCTGAGGCTTGCATAGACCACTACATTGTATTATATTTGGAACAAGGTACAGGAAAGGTGGATAGAAACATATAAAAGGGACGAACACATTAAGGCTGTTACAACTTTACGTTGCTGCCATTGCACAAAGAGGTAATGGTTGCCTCTTATCGATCGTTTAGTCTCTGCTTTTACATTTTCATGTCCATATGGAAGTTATCTATTACAGACCTATACTCCCCATTTAATCTGTATCTAGTCATTGTATGGCTTTTTTTCCCTCCCCCCATATCTACTTTTTTTTAAATTATTTATATATTTTACAAAGGTTTAACTTAGGTTGTTTTTAGCACTGCATCTTACTACCTGTTCAGGTTATACATTCACATGATAATTACAATAGCTGGTTAGGGATTATGAAGGTTTAATTTAGAGGAAGTGCACCCACATTTGTGTTGAGGAATAGTGGAAAACCATTTAGAAAAACCACTCTCAGTGCACCCCACCGGGATCGAACCCCGATCTCCCGGTCTTCAGCAGTCTAGTCCAGCACGAGATTAGCGTGTTAGACCACACAGCAACCAAAGTGGGTTTAGGTTATTAATAACTTCATGTGATGAAAGTGTCATTTTTTATGTATTAAAGGTGCACTAGACACAAGCAGAGATATTAGCATCTTGCATCAAACTTGAATCACTTGTACAATACCCGTTTCATGTAAAAAAATGTCAACTTCACTAGGGTTCAAACCAAATTTACACAGGTTCTCATCCAAACAACTCCCTCAACAATACTGGTCTTGGCCGAGTAAAGGTTGTGCTCACCTTGAAACTCATAGTCAATAATGGGTGAAAAGCTAGCAGTCAGCATCATGTCCATGACACGCAGGCAGCCATCTTGGGTGGCCAGGACAGGCTTGTCCGACGCAGCCCAGTCGATGTCAAGCACCTTCACCATGTCTTTGGGGCACTTGAGCTGGGAGATTCGTTCATATTGCTGCCAATATTAGAAATATATCCAGTCAACTCTTTTAAAAATTATAAAAAAAATCTATTCTATATTCAAGAATCAAGACAAGTTTGTAAAGGCAACTGTAGAATCCAAGCAAAAATGATCAAACTCTGGATATAGTCCAATCAGCATTTTACCCTCTTCTACTGTAGAAGGGGTCTGATATGCCCCGAAAATTACTGTAATGTGTAGGGATGTGCGAAGTCCACTTTTTCAATTTGAACCAAACTCGAATCAAATATATGAAATATTAGGGCTGGACCAATCAGTCCTTTTTCTGATGCCAATCATTTGTGGCCAATCACTGATGCCGAGCTCTTGGTTAATTAACAATATTACAAAGATAGTATATGAAACAACAAACATAAAATCTTCAATATACACATATTTTTGTTTATTAAATTCTTATCAAAAAATATTAATAAACACAAAAAGTAGTCATAATAAAAATGTTAAATATGCTGTGAAAACTATATGAAAAAGAGGGAAAGTCAATTACAAGGTAGATAAGTCTTTGGACAGCTTTGATATAAATCTAAAATTCTCAACAGTGAGCACAAATTATTTATTTTATTTGAGGTATTTAATATGCCCTTTATGAACCAATGAATTATATAAGCACAAGAAAATTTTTATAAGTGAGAGCGAAAGGGCCAATCAATTTGGCTGGAAAAGGTATTTTTATAAATCTTCCAGGGTTATTTTACATACCACAATCAACATCGGACCGAAAGCTTTACTTCCCCTACAAAGGAAGTTTACTACAAAGTTGTATTGCTCAAGAAAAATTCATTAACCATGGCCGGGTTTGAACCCACAAACATCGGGTCCTGAGGCGAGCACTTTACCCCAAGACCATCGAGGTCAACCATAAATTATTAATAATTATAATATAAAATAATTATTATAATAAAAGAGTGGATTTGACCCAGTTTAAGTTTTAAATGTGAATTTTGAGGCCTATATTTTTCTGGCAAGTGTTTAGGCCTCGCCCTTCAATCCTCCATAAAATGGTTATTAAATAATGTACCTTTTTTACTTTATTTAAATATAACCTAACATTAAATTTAGGCCTAGGCCGATCAGATATTTTGCCGACTATGCCGACGGCATTATAGATTGCTGATTAGGCTGATCATTGATGCCGATGATTTGATTTAATTTATTATAAATATTACAAAGATAATCTACAGTAATGATATTAAAAAAGTGTTCATGTGTGTCATTTTTATTTTTCTTAATATAGTAAATTCCTTTATACACGTTTAAATGAAAGTTTGTCGAGGAAGAAATTCTAGTGAAGGGTTGAGGAGAAATAAACCATTATACGTAAAAGAAAAAATTGTTTCTAGCATTAATCATTACATTTATTTACCTTTTAGGAAATTTCCTGTTACCTTCTATGGCTGAGAATATGTAGAGAGGTCCAAGATACAGTAATAACACTAAGCAACCTTTAAGTATTTAATATATGAAGGGGTGTTGGGTGCTGGGGGGGAGAGCAGGGGTGAAGAAGATAAATTGGTGCCCACAACCGAGGTTTTCCCGGGGCCCCACATCTGCTACGGGTTGCCCTGATCCTACCACATTTTAAATATAGTTAGTTTCAGTTAAATTGACTCCACTTTAGTCTTGATCAAGTTTGTGAGTTTTATTTTAAAATCCATCCATATGAGAAAAATATATTTTGTTAATTAAATTTATTTGAATTTAAATAATCATGATTAATGTTATAGGTATCAACTAAATGATAAGTACTGGATCCATTTTGTAGTTTTGAAACCTCTGATAGCTCTTTAGTTTTAGCTTCCCTTGAATCTTCCTCTCATGTCTCAGGTGGCCGGTTCCTAGTTGACCTTGTGAGTGACCTTGCAAAGATACATCCCCCCTTATCAATCAATACCCCTGCCTTACTCGATACTTCTCTCATGTCAAATAAGCTGACTCACTCGCTGATGTATATATTGTCAACACCAACCCCCCCTTTCTTCCTCCTTTACCATTCTATGTAACTATTTACTTAGAGTACACTATCAGCTCCCCCCTTCACCCCTCTATTAGCAACAAAGCAAAGTACAAGGCTGTCCGCTATGAGCTTAATAAGGGAGTCACCAGTACCCGACATGCAAATAGGGGGTGGGGTGGGGGGAGATTATTTATGGGTGTATTAACATCTTACACAGTTCAAACAATTGGTTTTAGGAATCTGTAGGCCAGATAAAAATCATCAGCCCCACCAAGCATGCTATTATCGCTGATCATCAGCCATTGATCAGATTGGCAATCAGCCCAGTTCTTATTTTATTTATATTCACAAGTAACTTTAATTACTAAAGAAGGGGCCTTAGAATTTTTGGACCCTTGAATTCCTAGAGTCCATAAGGATATTAAAAAATTTGAAAATATTTCATATTTAAAAAGGAAAAAAAAATATTCAAATTTTGAATAAAAACTAATTTTTAAAGCTATTATGATGCTTATTAGTGGTTTAAACCGACATAATTTTAGGACTAAACCAACAACTAAACATCAAACCATAAATTTACCACTTGGTGTGAACAAAAAATGATATGAATGCAAGAAAATTTACCCTGATGTGTATCTTGTTTTCTATGAGTTGGATTTTATGTATGAAAAAAGTGCATTGAGCAAAAACATTTAGTAATAAATAAAATATTACTAAGAGTTGGATTTGAGGTTTGTAGGTAAGATGATTTGGATTTAAAAAAGTGGATTCAAGCAAAGTTTTGTAAAAAGATATTTCCTTTGACTAAATACTATTTTAGTACCTTTTTTAAGTCAACAATATCGACCCCATCGCTATAGAGAACAAGAAGTTTGAGGTTGCCCTTCCCAGGTGCAAACCTCATCTTTTTGATCCAGCCACGGCCGGTGTGGACATTCTTGGAGGACTTGCCCTTGAGGTCCCATATGTTCAGCAGTCCATCCAAGTCCCCTTGAACAATTTGGTCGTTTTTGAAGGCAATGCAAGTCACAGTGCCTACGCCCGTCTGCAAAAACAACGACATAACAATAATGACAGATTTTTGGATGTGATCTAAACTATAAATAAAACATTTATGGTATTATTAAATATTTGCCTATAAAGAAGTTCAAAAAACTAAAAAACTAAAATCAGTATGGAAAACCACCTCCAGAGCACCTGGCCGGGATTTGAGAAAAGACAAATTCTAAGCTCATGGTTCAAAGTCTGGAATGTGAGCCCCTACAATAACCTTGTTGGTGTTAACAAGCACTAAGCAGATACTTAACTGAAGTTAGACTTGAACCAGTGAATATGTGGCCTAAGCAGTCAATCTCACCTTGTCCAGTATGCCAATAATGGATAGGTTAGGGTTCAAATCCCACGCGGGTGTGCAGACAATATTTTCCTAGATGGATTCCTACCTCCTTACACAAAAAAGTGGGTACATTTCTTCTACAATCTAGATTCCTGATATTACTGTAATGACCCGAAAATAAGCCACACTTTTTTCCAAGAAACAGCCTTGATAAAACTCTAATGCGGTCTATAATCGGACTCTTAGACAATACACATGGAATGTTGTACCTATAAGATATGCATGTAGTTATATTGATATATATTGAAATAGTTACTGATCGTCGCTTAAACTTGGCAAAGTTAATTAAAAATAAATGAATCTTGATATTTTCTAACTGGCGCCTGGACCCAGCAAAAATATTTAAAAATAGATGAACCTTGACTATCTTATATGACTATACAATATTTGAGACAATATGGCTGCCAAACCTAGTTACTAAACCTTCATAACTAGTTTTTCAATCACATTTTAGTGTATCTACATTTTTGATTTACAAGTTATCTCATTTTTAGTAAGAATAACTTAACTTTTTATTCCCAAATTATTTAATTTTTGGTATGAATAACTTACCAAGTTTTATTTCCAAATGATCACATTATTAGTATAAATAAATTAACTTTTTATTTCTAACCAATCTCATATATTGTATTATTATTTTTTGTTTCCATAAAAGTGATCTAATTTTAAGTGCTGCAAGTGATTTTATATATTTAAGTAATCTAATTTTAAGAGTGTTCATCATAACAGGCCAAACTCCGCTACCGGCTCACACGAGATGTGGAAGTTGAAGGAAAAAGAAAATGCTATACAAGATATTCCAGAAATGTGTGCAGTGCTTTCGTAATTGAATGATTACTCGAAATTTACCATAGTGACAATGGGGGACAAAATGACAAAGTTTATTGTTAATAACTACACTATGTCCCTATTACGAAAGAATACAAATTTGTGCACAGTACTTAGTTGTGAAGCCTTTCTAAAATGGTCAAAAACAGTCCTTTTGAATGCAGCTTTTATCCAAATATCATTTGATATTTCAATAATGGTCTGTATTAGGAACTTCTATTGATAGTTTAGCTCCATTAATGTTTAATCATAAATAAGACAAGTGCAATAGTGTTTGTGTAAATTTACGATTTCAAGCCGAGTATATCACAAAGTTGATGGGCATGTGATGCATGCTCTTAAGTGTAAATATTGTCGTTTTTTCACAAATGATTAACAGAAAGTGATCACATTTTAAGTGTAAATATTGTTTTTTCTCTGAAAGGGGTTAAAAATTTGGGTTGCGGCCTATTTTTGAAGGTGACCTATTTTTGGAACAATACAGTATTTAAAATATGCATATTGCCCAGGTACGTAGTAAACCAGTGTGGAGAAAAGAATAGGATTATTAAAAGAGAGGAATAGATCCATAGTGAACTCCTGATCACTTATAGAACAGCTGATTTTACATCAAAATCAAGACTATAAAATTCATCCAAGATGAGATTTGAACTTAATTATCTCAAAGATTGATGGCTCTGAGACCCAAACATCAGAGTAGAGCTAATAGTTGTAATATGGAAAGGAGTAGTACCTCTGGGGGTATCTTGATACCATCACGCACCAAGTTACCCTCAACAGAGAAGTGGTAGAGTTGGCTCTCTGAGTCGCTAAACACAAAGTGCTCCCTTACAACCAACTGTTTGTCCTGACCGTCACTGCGACCTACAGCACACGGAAGAGCATAACTCATCAGTCTGCTAGATTATCACATAAGAATGATTCTACAGCATTATTAAGCCTTTAAATTTTAAGAATAGAAAAGAACGGCTTAAAAGGGCTAGATTCAACTGATAGAAGGATAGAAGGGCAAGGTTTATACACACTTACAAGAAAAATATAGGCTCAAAGTTCACATTTAAATCACAACATATTACAATAGAGGTGAGTGAAGCTTTGAGTTTTAACTTTACTTTAAATATTGGCTTTGATTTTTGTTTGAAAAAAAAAACTTTGATAATTATGATACTTTACCAACAGAATTATTAACAACTAAAATATACATTTGTGTTTGATTTAAGTCATTATGTGTTGTAATTTATATTAAAAATTAATGTTCACATGACAACAATTCAAAGTAATTAAAGTGCATGTTGTGATCATATATTGATTCAATAACTTGCTCTTACTTTAAAACATGTCAAGTTATGTAATAAAACTTTTGTAAATAACATTTAATGCCTAAGCTTATTTATAGCATATAAATACACAACATTTATATATATTTTTAACATAAAAAAAATCCATGGCATCAGTCCCTGATCGAGTGGCTGCCATCTGCTGGCAAACATAGTGTCAATATCTGAAAATAGAGGGTATCATGTGGTCAGCACAATGAACCCTCCGGCCATTAATCTCAGTTTTCTATATCGGAGCCACAACTATTTTATTCAAGTAGCAACCCATTTGTCTCAGGAGGTTGAGTTGGCCCTGTTCCAGACACAATGTTTCACAGAAAATCCGAAAGCAGCAGGGATTGAACCTGAGACCTCTGGATATGTAGCCAGGGACTAAGACCTCTAGGCCAAAGAGGCGGTTAACATAAACAATAAAGACCAACGTATTCACATTTTGATTCAGCTTCAGGAATATATCACATATTCATTTAGTCTTTGATTCAAAAAGAAAAGGTGGACTTGTCACACCTGTTGGACCGTCATTCCTCGGTCCAAAGGAATAAACTACAAAGCAAAGTTATCAACTCACCATGGTCGTCCTATTTGACCAGCTACGCAACACGCTGTACACCACCGATCCCACTCATCAACACGTCAACACTGCGTTCCCAAGTCTCGCCACCAGTAGGTGCTATCATTGGCGGAACCAGGGAAAAGGTTCCATAGAGATGGAGATGTTTCTAGAATTGTCTATGTGGCTTCTCCAATATTCTTCATCCATCCAGTGAGTGTGTACACCCCGCGTGATTCCTAAACTTTCGCCCTCTAGGGATAGCATATAAAATGTCGATCGGCCAAGTGAAGAGCACTCTTGGGACTAGTTTGCTTTGAACTAGATGGGTAGCATTGAGCTACGAGGCATTGAGAGAACGTGAGCTAAATTCTGTTGCAGCTTAAAAATAATTATTAAAACTCATATTTATTTTTCAAAATTCTTTTTGGACATATTATTCTATATTTTAAAAAGACTTTTTGTTAAGATGCTTTGTTGGAAGACATGAAAGGATATAATGATTTTTTATAGACTTTAATATGTAAGTAAACTCTTAAACTTTCATTTACATGTTTGATTATATTTAATGATACTATTTTTCCAAAGACTTTAATATGGAAATAGACTATTAAAATTTCATTTTCTTGTGTGATTATATTTAATGAGAGTATTTTTCCAAAGACTTTAATATGGAAATTGACTACTAATATTCTTTAACTTGTTTTGAGCTCAGTTGGCAGCAATGATACATATGATATATTCAACAGATGATTTGGCATTTCCTGTTCGCCATTTTCTTAACCTCAAAATTGCCATATGCTCAATATTTATTTCATTAGTGTGTTTCTTAACACACGTGGAGTGATTTAATTTGATTTTCTGACAGTGTTTTGTCATTTATTGCTATTCTATTTTATTTTATTTAGAGGTGTTTGTGAAAGAGGAAATGACCTTGTTTTGAAATGGAGAAAGGGGTAAAGGTAGCTGTTCTAAAGACTTTCTTTACTGGAGGAAGGACAATATACACAATGTGAGATGGCTAAAAGGTTAACTATTTCAAAAAAAAATCAGTAAGCAAAATTAAATTTGTGGACAGCAAGGAGAAGTTTATCAACATAACCAGGTCGAAAAATGTAGGAAGCAAAGGAAATTAAGTGAAAGCTTTAAGAAAATTGAAAAATATAGCACTTTGCAACAGGAGAGCAAATACTTGAGTAGAAAAATGTATGATTATGGAATTGATGTTTCCCCGTAACTGTAAGGAAAGCACTTGTAAAGGAGAGCTGATTGTGTCCAACAAACCGTGTAGCACCCAACATCCGTAATGGTTTGGTGAATGATGTGTCTGTGGGGGACTGTGTAATCTTTATGTAGATGAAGGAACAATGAGAATGGACTAATATCATATAGGTTCTATAAGATCATCTCTTTTCTCATACAGAAAACAAAAAAAATAAACTATGTGTGTTTATGCGTGATGGACACCATGCCATAAGGCAAAAAAAGTGACTAAATTTCTTGGAGAAGAGGGAGCCAATTGTGTTACCATGGCCAGGAAACAATCCGTATATATGAATCCGACAAGATAATGTAAGGGCAATGGTGAAGAAAGGAGTGAAAAAATCCAGGATCACAACAAGAGACCAGCTCATTGAATAACTGAAAGATGTGTGGCATAATGAAATTGGCATTAGAAGGTGTTGCATCAACTTAGAAACATGCCTAATAGGCTTGCAATGTTGATTAAAAAAATGGGTCACCATACTAAGTACTAAATTTAAGCTAACTAAACTGTAAGAGTGATTAATAACTATGTTTGGGGTAAAAACCCAGGGAAATTAAATTTAAAAAAATTCTTGGAAAGAAAATAAAGCTAATTATTGTGGTTTTTCGTCTTGAGTCTAAAAAATAGAACGCTCCTGTAGTCTTGTTTAACATTCACTTATTCGACATTCTTTCTTATACCACCATGAAATACGGTGAGCAACAAGACGCTATGGGGATCAACATAATGATGCTGCAAAGATGGCGAGACTTGGCAGCGAAGAAACGGCAATCGTCGGGAAAGCAGACTAGGATCACAAATTTTTTAAATCATCACAGGACTGAACTTTTTATAGATTTAACTTCAGACAATGCTGTTACTTTAAGTTCATTTTATGCAATTCTATATTTATTTGCAGTCAATTTTTAATGTTAATTTCAATACAAATTTGGTGCTAAATTTGTAAATAAATTACAGTATAACGTTACTGTGTATTGAATTTTTTTTTCTGTTGATTTGTTGTAAAACGTGATGTTTAGGTGCTTAATTTGTAAAATTATGACGTAGTTTGATGTTTAATAGGCTTTTTCTTAATTCCTTCCTATTATCCGACATTTTTGCTTATCTGACGTTCTGCCGTTTATGTCGGATAAGCGAGACTATACTGTAGTTTTCTAAAGACTCTAATATAGAGATATACTTTACTATAAGATAAGATGTGTTTAGGGTGAATCAAATTAAAACGTAATCATTGCTAATTACATTATTCTATTAGTCATAGAGTTAGGATACTATGCCAAGTGTTACATGCACTTATTATTTGCCACTTAGGCTCTTATATTAATATTCTTTTGTCAGAGTAAGTTCCCGAAAGTTATGAAAACTTTAAATAGTTCTCATCAGGTTTGAGACTAAATGAGGGATGTATTTTTTATTTATCTTGCATATATAGCTTAGTTTATGCCAAATGTTAAGAGTGCATATGAAGTTGTGTTAACCATGGGTTTTTCCCAAATTAGTGGGATTTTTTCATTGATCATTTTGTACCTGTTATTGTTGTTGGCCCCTGGGAAACTACTTTATTTGGGACTTTTGTTTAGTGTATTCATAATACTTATTGCCTCCAAATAAGTGTGCAGATAACTTTAAATGTATTGTAAGAGCATAATTATTTTAAGGCTTATTTTGGCAGGAGGTTAAGCCACGCTTGTACATTTCCTTGGAAGTCAAGAGTATTGGGTTGCCATCCTGTTGAGAGTAGCAAATAGCTCATATAGCTGGCATCCTGTTGACGAGCGAGCACGGGCGACCGATGGACCTTCTTGGCTGGTGAAACTCGATATCAGCAGTTTTGTGTGTGGGAATAACACACGGTTGTTGAGTGTTGGAAGCCATGCTAAGTACGTGTGGGTCGGTATCGAGCACGACTGATGAATGATGATAAAAATGTGATCTGGTGGTTCACCATGCCGGAGGGTCGATCGCGGGCCGACAGAAAGGTTGCGAGCCCGTTATCGTGCCTGCTCCCTCGTCACGGGAGATCTACCCGGTTACCCATGTAGTAGTTTAGCATCTGAATAGATTAATAAATATATCTTATTGAACTAACTCGCAAGTCTCACTCCCTACGAACCATCCATTCCAACCCCTACCGCTCGAGGTCCATCCTAACCATTTAAGTCCCTACGGTGCCATGGTAGTTCTGTAGTAGGGTTGGCTACCGAGTACCCAGATAAAACTAGTAACCTTACACAGTTTTGTCAGAAATAGAAGAGGGATGTTACAGTATTAAACAAACTTTAATCGCATAGTTTATATAGTTACCATTAGGAACTTTAATTTACAGGGTTCTTACAGTCATATGAAACATAAGTTTAAAGACTTTTCAAGGACTTTTTAAGGAATAAAACTGCTATTTCTCATACTGCCAAAAGCTAAACATGCCAATAGTAAAATTATAAACCATACCAAACTTTAAATAGATGGAAAACAATAACTTTTCACTAAATTTAATGAACAGATAGGACTATAAAAATAGTATTCTAACTTTGTTGCCACTTACTTCACCCCCCTTGGTTTATTGGTTAGTACAGTCATTCTAGATTCAGTACATATTGTAGTATGGGCAGAACAGGAATTTAAGCGCTAAGGTAGGTGGGAGATGAACTAATAGCTATCGATGGGCATTTTAGTGCAAAACTGTAATTATAAGTGCTTAAAGTGTTAATAGGTAGTCAAAGATTTAAAAAGAATTATTACAAATGATTGTTTTAAAGCAACTTAAAAAATGGTGAATGCACATGAATTGAGATTTTTAAACATAGTAAATTAAAGAAAACAACATTGTATTTCATCGACAGTAGTCCATATGCATTATTTTGTCAGAGAAATTAACAGTGTTTCTCCTTGCCACTATAGAGATCCCATCCCATGGGCGCGACTATCTTTGAGCTGATGACGCGATAACAAATAAAACTAAAGAAGAGGGAAGAGCAGCGAAGAGTAAAGTAAAGAGCAGACAACAGCTAACGCTTGATCAAAGAGGCTGCGCTATATATTTCAGGTCCAAGTGCATTTAAATCACCTTTTTTACAGTCATTCTACACAACCATTTTAAAAATAAATATTGAAACCTGGAAATTCCAAGACTTTTCAAGGCTCAGAGCAATTTAATGACTTTTCCAGGCATTGAACATAGACACATTAAATTCCAGGTCTTTCAAGGACTGTACGAACTCTGAATTTAAGTTTAAAGTAAAACTTAAATATTAGCTTAGGCATACTTGAGATTTTTTCTTGCACTAAGATTTCTTTTTTTATATAAATATATATATTTAAATATCATTTTAATGGATAATTATTTTTTGTAACAATAACTAATGTTTAAAATTAAATTGAAACATCACATTTATCTTCAACTTTAATTTTGGTATCCCTGTCTTTTCCTATTTATGAACATTTTAAGGTATAATAATGCATCAATTCTACTGTAAGCTGATGAGCAAGGCAGTTGCCCTTTCTTAATTTCCGCAGCCAGGTGGACTGCAAGTCGCTGAGTAACAATCATTGGTTCTCAGATCATCTTTACTCTGTTCGACACATGCATCCCACTCTGATTATTTTGTTTGTTTGTTTGTTTGTTTGTTACATTTTGCACCTTTAAGCTATTTAGGGTGATCTGTTATGTTTTAAACGTAAACTTAGGAGCTACATTTTTCTGGTAAGTGTGTATAGGCCTTGCCCTAAATGTTTATTGAATTCAGTTATTTCGCGCCTTTTTTCCCCAGTGTTTACATTATGTCTTGTATAATGAGGCTCACCCGAGTCACCAGAGTTGGTGTTAGCGGCGAGGTTGGCAGGTTCCGCCTGCTCCTTTTCTTCTACTGATGCCAATTTCTTCTTTAAAGTCTTCAGGTTGTGGATTGGCGACCACTCCTTTAAACAATATTTATAAAAATCCACTCACTATAATGTAACCAAAATCAACATTGGCTGTGAAAACCAACACAAATATTCCAAATGCCTATCTATGTAGTCGGTGGTGAAGGATTTCACCAATGGTCATATAGTCTCAGTTAAGTTAGTCGCATTATAAACTGGATCACCCATAATAAGGAGGTAGAGCTCAAATCCCAGCCGGGTGCAATGGAGTGTTTTTCCCAATGTTTTATATCACTATAGTTTTACCATCTCCTCTTATACTATCTTTGTACTACCTTTTCATTTTTCCTCCTTAAACCAAACCTTTAGTAGCCTTGGTGTTAAATGTAATAACTAAACAAGTTGCTATGGAGTCTGACAGGGTGTCCAGCCAAACTATAATTTAAAATTCCCTGACTTTTCCAGGTTTTCCAGAGCCAATTTTCAACTTTTCCAGTCACTATATTATAAACATTATTGTATTAAGATCTCAAACTACACATTTTAGGTTATTTGGAATAGAGCACTAGGCTAAATCATGGTTTAAATTAGGAGGGATAGCCTGCACATTTACCTTGGTGATACTGGAGTAGAAATTGTTTATATAGAACACTAAAAAACACACAAACACATTTTTAAGGACACAGACAGCTTCATCAGGTCAAGAGAGTATACTGATGCTCTTGGTTGAACTGCAGTTGAAGCTGTCTGTGACAGTGAAAGCTTGTCCTTAAAAATGTGTTTGTGTGTTTTTAGTGAACTCTATCTAAACAATTTCTACTCCAGTTATCACCAAGGTAAGTGAACTTACAAATTTTGAAATTGTAACACTCTATGAAGGGGTTAAAGGATGTCAGCCTAAAGCAATGGGCCGGCCGTTGGGTCATACGTTCCAAGTTAAATTTGAGTTGGATCATATTGAGACATTAGAAGATCGCTTTACATGGGCTAGTGAACTAATGACTCAACTTTGGGTGAAGACACGATAGAGGAGTGGAAAACTTAGATGAAAATCCCATGTTGACATTGAGAATTGAGATTAGAATATTCAAGATAGACAACTGTACTAAAATAAATTCGCAGTGAAGAAATTTTTTTTGACAGTTTATTATTGTAAATAAAAGTAGTGTTGGCCTATTATTTTAGTGACTACATGAAAATTCCAGAAATTTGATAAAATTCCTCGACTTTTCCCTGTTTTCCAGGTTTTACAGGTCACTGGACCCTGTCTAATTATAGGCCCAAAGGACCTTATCCCCTTGCCAGTCAGTAGCTAGACATGTCGTGTATAGGTAAGATAGTGTTATTAGTAGATATAATAATATAATATACTTAAGTCATGGAACTAGGTTTCTTTAGTAGAGCTGGAAAATTCGCCTTAGCACCAATTTTTCATTTCCAATCCACAAATCGTATTTTATTTTTTTAGAAAAATAATTTATTTTCTTAATAGCTACAGGGGTGGTAAATTTGATGTAATAAGAAATGAAGAGAGAAGATTAACTGTTTCTATCAAAGCCTAACCTATCCATCTGTCCAGATCGACTCCCTACATTATCACTTGTATTAAAGTATTTTACACAGTTTTTATAATATCTTTACAGTATATTTCTTAATCGTTAGGTGATTGTTAGTATTTCCAGCCAAATAAAGGATTAAAAAAACATGGGACTTACAAGTGCGGTGACTGTGGGAAATTTCTTGGGCATGACCCTAAGAATGGAGAGGGAGCGAAGGTCCCACAGCTCAAAAGGCCCATCCTTCAGGATCACCACAAAGTACTGCCTGCCACATAGAGTTGAAACTTGTATTATTTAAGAGCTGTCTAGTGCATTAAATAAACTTCCAATGACAATGCAAACTTTACCTAAGCACGATCATAGAAACATGTTTAAAAAAAGAGCATCACATTTCACCAATGTGTATAAATTAAATAATAGACTCTTTTACAGAAACACATTAAATATGAAGCATCATTATTATCCAAAGAGAATCATGGTCACCAAGTTATGTCGCCTGAATTGGTTTATTTTAATTATTATGTCGCTCCTAGATATGCGATAATAGCTATGTATTTGTAAATCTAGTGTATCCACTCTAAGATAGGCTTTAGTTTGTGTGTTGATTTACTTTTAGTAGTTTAAACTCTTTTACTCTGCCTTTACAAATTTAGTGTTCCAAATGTCTTACTACAGTCCAATTTTTATAAAAAGAGCCTTTTAGATAGATTTTTTTTTGCTGTCAAGATCAATTAACATTTTTTATTTTGTTATTTTTGTTAGCACCGTGCCTTAATATTCGTTCGAGTTATACGCTTATGTACTACTAATTACGCTATTGTGTTAGAGATGAGGGAAGTTTAATTAGTATAAAGTGTACCCGCATTTGGAACATATCAAGTTTTTATACTTTATGCCACTCGATTGCTGTGTCCAGGTGTCATTTTTCAATTTTCAGAATATGATATCTAGATGGTGAATTCCTCTCTAAAATTAATAACATTCGGCTATTTGATGGGGAGATTGTATTGAGAATAGAAAGGTCAACAAGTGAGACAGCTTGTTTGAGTGAGAGAGAAGTATGGCAAAGGGGAGATTGATTATTTATCTTTGCAAGATAAAACAGCAAACAGACATCTGAGCCATGAGAACAAGAGTCAAGGGAAGCTAAACCTGAGCAAGATTTAAAGGAAGCCAAAACTGGGGAAGATTTAAGAGAAGTTAAAACTGGGGAAGATTTAATAGAAGTTAAAATTGGGGAAGATTCAAGGGAAACTTCAATTGGGGAAGATTAAAGAGAAGTTAAAACTAAAGAACTATCGGAGATTTCAAAGTCCCATTAAGGACTCCTCTTCATTTCAATAGTTAAATTTATTTCTCAGTTGATACCTAAAACATTATTTTTAAATTAATTATGCTTATTTAAATTCAATTTAATTTAGTTAACTAAAAATATCACAATCTTAGTTACAAGAAGAGTGGAGTAAATTTAACTTTAACTGAGTGTATTTTTTATGTAGTAAGGTCAGTGATAAAGTGAATTATATTTGAATTAATTCCAAAGTTTTTATTCAAACTTGTATAAGAAACCGGTGACCTGGCGATCTAGGGGTAAGGTGTCAGACTTCTGTGTTGAGGGTCCAAGGTTCAATCCTTGGTCCCGGCACAGATTTATCTGATTGCCAAACCCTTCCTTCACCTCTGACAAGACATGTATTGATCACAACTTGTGAATGTGAGGAATGCCAGGCCTCCACCGTGGTTCGGATTCTACGTTAAACTGTAGGTCCTCCATTTCATCTCACAATCACCCTACCATTACACATTAGCGTAAGTGCGTATAACCCAAACAGGTAGTAAGACATGGTTATGGTGATGACGATAATGATGATAATAATGATAATAATAATTATGATTTTAATAATAATAATAACAAATAAAGAAACAAATAGAATATAGCTTTTTAAAATAAAAAGATAAACAGTGTGCACTTTACAATACAACCACCATTGGTGTCTGCAGGAATATGAAGTAAGCAAAGCTGTTTCATTTACTGAATTTTTTATTCTCAATACAACCCCCTTACCCCACAGGTCCCAACAAGGATGTGGCAATAAGCAAAAAAATGTAGACCAAAAGTCGGTTGGCCTAAAAGTTATTTGGCCTAAAGGTCAGTTGGCCTAAAGTCAGTTGACATATCCTTTAGGCCTACTGCCGGCTATCCATCCCAACCCCTTGTTATTGATGAAAGAAGTAACTGTTTACATAGCGTAAACTAGCAGCCACCCACTTCCCCCTCTTAGCAACAGAACAAAGGACAATGCTGTTTGCCAAGAGCTTAACAATCATGAATCATCAGTACTTTCTGTGAGCAGTATTCAGCACCTTAACAAAATAACTTAAGATCGATTCAAAGAATCATTGACCTGAATGCTGATCGGATAAGCTGAGTGTGCAATAGTCAATGGATGAACCGATCATTCTTTACCATTTTTCTTTTTTTACATTTTGTGTTTTTTTGGTTTCCTAATTTAGTCGAGCGTTTCATAATTCCCTCCTGATGAATTCCGAGAGAATGATACCTAGGTCGGGGGATTGGGAGGTAATAATCAATTTTCTTCAAGGGGCAGCTCTTTGTCCAGTGGCATCAATGTAAACTGTCAACTGCGTTCTTCTTTTCATTGAAAAAGCCATTTGTTTCCATCCAACTTTCTTGAGTATTTTTACAGATATAACTTATTGGTATTTAAGAGTTAAGAATCAAGGTATCTTGAAACTTAGAGCAATTCTCGATTCTTTCGATAGCAGTAATTATATTGAGAGAATCAAGGAATTGAGTTTGACATTCCTAATTGTTACACGAGTTAAAACCAAATTATAAACTAAATTAAAGGAATGCACAAAGCTAATACATGTATATTTTATAGTTAACTTAAAACAATCAAAGAATAATAAGAAACACTATTCACATAGATAATTTTGGTTAAGTAAACTCAATTTTTTTTTATATTTCATTTTAGAATTATTAGAAAGTACAAACTAGTGATATTAACCAAGGCATAGATAATGGTCAGCTATTGGCGCAAATCTGCATATTGTGTAGATTTTAAGGAATCTACAAATTACAATAATGGAAACAAAAGGAAGTAAAAAGGAAATCGGTAAAAAATTATAGGATATATAAATAGGAGAATGTAAAAGTAACAATTAACAAGGGCAAACACATTAGATGTAATGTAAAGAATATGAATACATTATAACTCTTTAAGAAATGTTTGTTTTACTCCTTGAAGTACAAAATATTCTGTATATAAGTATGTATGTGAAGTTTCTACTTTCTAGGTCTAACACCATTGATCGTTTCTTAATATTATGTAAAACTTGAATAAAAACAAACTATTGTTCATTGTGTCTAAATATGTACATCAGGTATTTGAAGAGAATGTATTTATACAGGCGACCTACTTTAATGGTGAGACTCGCAGCATGTCAATTGGCTGCTCCTCCCCCTTGTCAGTCCTGAGAGCTGTGGAGTGGCCCGTCATAGTGTCTGTCAACATGATCTCGTTGCGCACCTGTGCATTTGACCCCATCACATTGGGGTGTGCAAATGAGAGGAAGCTGGTCAAGTTGGTCCACTCCACACCCCTGGCAAGAGGATGAAAACAATTCACCTGTTAATGAATGTGTTGCTGCAGTGTTGTGGATATAGTGATAGCTTTATAAAATACTCTTTTTTTTCCTTGCTATAAACATTTAAAAATTACAACTAGATTAAACTTACAATTTGTGTGTGGGTTATTCAGTTTGTGGCTTATTCGTGCATAATCACACTATTTTTTATTTTCATTTTTTTACTATATGTAAATTAGGTTTTCATTCAAATTGCAGATTTTTTATGGTTTTTGTTTACCTTGTAAGCTGTAAAATATAACTAAATAGTTTTATAAATAAATCTTTCTGTCAAGTAGTAAATATTAATTTGTGATGAGATTTTTTACATACATTACTGTTTCCAGCCTATGGCTTGGGTCAGTTTTTCATATATAAATATATTAAATATTTATACAAGGAGAATTATTTTTTTTAAACATTTTTAACTGTATTTAATGATCAAGTATATTTACAGATTATAAAAAATGTATACAATAACTATCTATTTACTTACATTGGTAAAGATATTAGTGCAGTCACTATTATGCGTGTTTGCACACAAAAATGGCCTAATGTTCCTGAAAGTGTCACCTTTCCCTTTAGTCTCCTTTATGGAAGCATGAATTTATAAATTGATTCATCATGAAACAAATCACTGTTCAAATGTTCAATTGACTTGTAGCAATAGATTCGTTTAATAGATACACAATTTCACCACCCCCACAAACAGTGAAACCGCCCGGCATTGTAAATGTACTGAGCACTCATTTTAAGTTTGAATAACAGCTAGTAACAGGTGACTTATGCTGCCAACATTATAGAAAATAATAGAGGTGAATATTCTCGTTCTACTGATATATTAAACTCCCACCCTATATATGAGTAATGCCAGATATAGCGCAAATTTGGAAATTCAACCTGGTTGGCTTTGACACTTTTAAAGGTAGTAGGCGGAGCTGATCCAATCACCAAGTAGAACATTTAACCTTCGAAGGCAAAGCCGATCAGATTAGCTTGTGACACTAAAAGGGTTAATTATCTTAAGAAAGAATAAATTCACACCTGACAGTACAGGTGTGAACAATAAGCTCCTTGTCAACGGTGCCGGTGGCCATGTTATACACCTGGATGATACCCTCAGTAGTCCCTGCGGCAAGTAGGGGTGTGTATTTCTGCCAGTTGCGTGTGGTAAGGGGTGGACACATGCGCACCACTGTGAGCGGTGACACTGCCCCGGACAAGAGACCAGTCACAAGCAGACGAAGGTGTGGTAAGGGGGGTCCGTTTTCCTGGATAGAACACACCACAAACCATGGTTCTCAACAGTCAAATATTTCGGAGGATGGCATTTGCGCTTCCACCCAAAGACCAGATTAAAGAATGATTAGAGCTTTCATATATTGTGTTTTTACTTTAAAAGGGATGTGAGATACTGAAGAAGAAAAAATTACTTTGATCCAAATATTTGTAAATTTAAAATAAAGTTTATTAATGAATTAACTATTAGTAAACTTTGATTTGAATGTTTTAGTGAACCAAATTTAACTTTTTAGAAAACATTCTAAATAATGTTGAGTAAAGAGCTCAGCCATTTTACATTTACAATGTCGTTCTCTAATATAACAAGGGTGTTCTGATGATGGTGCATTGCCGCCAAAGCATGTAGATTCGATTCCATAATCAACCAAGGAGCAAAGGACTAGTCTAAGCTAAGGAAACCTAGGTCAGGGGATTGGGAGGTGACGATCGATTTTCTTTAAGAGGCAACCATTACCTCTTTGTCCAATGGCAGCAATGTTAAGTGTGAACTGTGTTCTTCTTTTCATTGTAAAAGCCATATTGTGTTCGTCCCCCTTTTATGTGTTTCTATCCACCTTTCCTATACCTTCTTCCAATACCTTCTGTTCAATATGTAATTCAAGAAATTTAACCTAATATGTTGTTTTAAACTCAAAAGTATAAGATTTTATTATAACAACAAAATTGTTCATTCTTATTTTTTATTCTATTATTGGTTTTATATACTATATTATAATTTTCAATTTGGTCCAACATTCCAACTTTTATAAATAATGTGTGATTCCATAAACAACCCTAAAAGCCAAGTGTCATCCTCTGTCTACAGTTACAATTTTTATATTATTATTCTGAGAGTAGAATTATATATAATACTCAATTTTTAGCATATTTTAACTAATTCAACGTTTTATTTATATTAAATATTTAATCAAGAATTTGGTGGTACAGTTTCCATAACATTTTGACTGGGTTCATAAACCTATGCATTTCTTATATGATTATTATAATATATCTCTATAAGGAAAACCTCTTTTCGCTTTATGAGGTAATTGTATTATACTATACTATCTTCTAAATATAATACAATTATATGATTATTAATTAGGTTAAATAACAAAATAATAAGACTTGAAAATTGATATAGGTACTAATATTATTTTAATGTAATCAAAGGATGAAATCAGTGAAAATTCATTAACAATAATTATGAAAGATTTTTCAAAAAATAGATTAAAGTTAATAAAAGATGGACTAGTATTAAGATCTTTTTTTGATTGAAATATAGAAAGTTTAGTAAAAAATAATTTCAGCATATAATAACAGTAGAAATTTTAGTAACCAAAAGATTAAATAAACAATAAAGAAGAGATTAGTGATGAGATTTTAAGAATTTAAAATGATTTTTAAATAAAAATGATCAACATAATATGTAAAAAATTGATATGTATTTATGAAGATATTTTAATTAAACACTAAAAGGATTAATTATATAGGAAGTAGATGTTACTCTATTTGTACAATTTACACAAGTTAAAGTGTATCATCAAAAGCAGAAGCTACATGGCATATTGAAAGTTACATGTAAATTTAAATGTCAGACTTTATATACAATAAATATTGATAAAAAGTTATAATAATATAAAATTATAGATGTAAAAGTCAAGGAATAAAATAGAAAGAATGGCTAATCATGAAAAAAAAATATATATATATATACACACATAATAGGTTATATTTTCTTAATTTAATATGAAACAATATGTGATTTCCAAGTCTAACTTTGATACATTATCCCTTGTTCCTTGATGTCAAAGTTGGTTGAAGACCAGCTGTTGAATTTAATCAATATATGGGAAACATAAGATGCCTAAACTCTTAATTTTTTGAGCATGAAATAAGCCTAATACTGTGGTGCTCTTATCCATAACAAATTTTCTACAGTAATTAGATGAACAAGGAATGAGCTCGACTCACATTCAACAGGGGCCCAACCAGCTCACCAAGAGTCTCCTTCCTTGGTGGTACCGTGGGGTTCCTTGGGTGGGGCAGGTGGATCTGTTGGACTCCAGGGGACATCTCTGGAAACGCAAAGGTGGGGGGAAGCGTTGGTTCCCCGTTGGCAGGCCGAAGCTCCAGGAAAACCACTTTACCAGTGTTAAGGAACAAGGCTGGCACACACAAGACAATTGATTAGAGAGGGGTCCTCCCACCTTTAAAATATTGTTTGAGATTTGAGAATTTGAGAAGAAAACATATTGGATTTGTTATTTAGAAATAGTTTACATATATCTTTTTTTTTTTCTTTTAAATTTTTAATATAAATTTATTTTATAGCTATTATAGTGCTTCAAACTATGATGAACAAAGTAGCTGAAACAAGAAAAATGAAAACTAACATCGAAAAGTCAAAGGTAATGAAGATATCACAGAGAGAACAAGTGAACATTGAGGTAAGATATCATCAGCTGCAGAGTGTGGAACCTTAAAAATATTTAGGAAATTCGATTGTGACAGATGTGCAGCGAAACACAGTAAATAAAATCAAAATATCAATGGCCAAGGTTTATTTCAGCATGAAAAGGATGCTACTGAGTCAAATTAAACCTTGAGGCAAGAAAGAAACATCTAGTATTGCTTTGTATGAAGCTGAAACAGGATTCTGAGGAAAAAGGAGAATAAATATATCTAAAGCTTTGAGATAAGGTGTTGAAGGAGAATAAAAAGGATAAAATGGATACTTTGTTTGAATAATGACTTTCCAATAAGAGACAATGAAAATAATACCACTATGCAGATGATTCTATAAAGAAAGACCAACTGGCTTAGTCAATTTATGAGGAAAAAAAAAATTTATTGAGTGATATCAAAGAAGGCAAGATGGAAAGAAGGGGGGGACAATGACTATGACAACTGTAACTAACGGATGACTTCAAGCAAGGAAAGAAGATGACGTTTCAGGGTCTAAGAAAGAAAACTGCTGATATGACATACTTAATAGGGTTTATTCCAACATAATAAATAGGGCAAACATAACAACCAGACCCCATACATTAATTTATCATTTATAGAATGTATTAATGTTATAATGAATGCATTATAGTTAAGAAAAGTTAATATCTCGTTACTTCTTCCAAAAAAACTTAAAAATTAAGTGAACAAAATCAGAATTGAATACTTTAAAAAAAAATGCATACAACCCAAATAGCTAGTGAGGCGCAATAACAAAACAAATTAAATAAAAATCATGTTAATGGGAGAAAGTTAACTTATTTTGCATACGATGCAAAGATTTAGATTTGTGATTCATTGGTAGAATGAATATTCGTATTTGAAAAAAAAAGTTGATTCAACCCATTTCTAGAAAGAATACAATGACACATTTATAGTTTTGTTCATTTCTCCAATCTGACTTTCTGATCAAAAATTGTGACTCTCTGGGTCCATCAAGACCTAAGCTGGATGTCACCTTAAGTGTGCCGGGTTAAAAACATTTAAATCGCCCAAATCTGATCCAAACAACTTGACTAAAATACATTATTCCAACACCTAATAAACCCCATTTTTTTGATGTTACAGTTTGTTCAGTACAGTTTATTGTCATATTACATATGGTTAACTTGAATAAATTTAATAAACCCTGTTTTTGGGTGTTCGAGTTAGTTCAGTACCGTTTATTGTTATATCATGTAGGGTTAACTTGTAATCATCAATTAAACCCTGTATTTGGGTGTTATAGTTTGTTCAAACCAGTTTATGATTATTACATGTAGGGTAACTTGTAACCAATTAATGAATCCCATGTTTGGGCAATGTTTCTAAAGTACAGGTTAGGCATAGAAACAACTTATGATTAGCTTGATAAATGCATTTATCTTAATAGTGATCCTACTAGTTGTACTGTGTATCTTTTCATGCATTATTAGTTAATTACTGAAAAGATGCATTTACTTAAATGACTTCTGTCTAATACTTAAAAGTGCCTAAGAGCCGCTTGGTGCTCTGTTGCACTTTGTAACCTAATTGTGTTACCTTGAGCGAACATAAATGTAGGACAATACCTAGGCGTTACAAGTGTAAGTTAAGGTCAATTTATCAATGTTTTCTTGAATTCAAATGGCATTTGGATTGTTTCTAATGTACTTATATGGTTAGTGTTTCTAACCAGGCTGCCCTTATTACTACCAAGCTCGCCCAGCTAGGATCTTGCCACCCGTTTGACGTGTTGTAATTTTTGATTGTTGTATCAATGATATTGATAAACAAATAGTATGAGCTATGAGTATTGGCTATGTTTGACACTGAGTGATGATACTTTTGTATACACTGTAAACAAACTATGGATCATTCCATATCACACTAATTTTCTGTGTACTTAAGGCTACTGTACCTACGTGAGGTTCCATAATAATTACCGGATGAAATCAAACTCACTTGTATTAATTATTAACTATTTGTAATGTTTACATTAATTGCTCATTAAAATTTATCTACACTTAAACTTATATATTTGCTCCTATCTTAATGATAAATCATCACCATCACCATCACCATCACCATCACCATCACCATCACCATCACCATCATTATTATTATTATTATTATTATTATTATTATTAGTATTTATTTATATATTTATTTATTAATTAATTATTGATTATAAGTTGTTGTCGAAGTTGTTTAAGAAGTTGTAATGGAAGTTGTTGAAGTTGTAGTTGTTGATGTTATTGAAGTTGTTGTTGATGTTGTTAATGAAGTTGTTAAAGTTGTTGATGATGTTAATGAAGTTGTTAAAGTTGTTGGTGTTGTTTAAGTTGTTGATCAAGTTGTTTAAGTTGTTGTTGAAGATGTAATTGAAGTTGTTCAAGTTGTTGAAATTGTTGTTGACATTGTTGAGGTTGTTGTTATTGAAGTTGTAAAAGTTGATATTGAAGTTGAAATTTTTGTTGTTGAAGTTGTCAATGTTACTGTTGTTGTTGGAGTTGTTGAAGTTGTTGTTGGAGTTATTTAAGTTGTTGAAATTGTTGTTGGAGTTGTTGAAGTTATTTAAGTTGTTGAGATTGTTGTTGAAGTTGTTGTCATTGAAGGTGTTGGAGTTGTTAAAATTGTTGAATTAGTTGAAGTTTTTACATTTTTGTTAAAGTCGTTGAAGTTTTTAATGTTTTTTGTTAAAGTTGTTGTTGATGTTTTTGGGGTTGGGGTTATTGCTAAAGTTTTGTTGTTGAAGTTGTTGATGTTATTATTGAAGTTAAATTTGTTGTTGAAGTTGTAGTTGTTGACATTATTATTGAAGTTGTTGGTCAGGTTAATGTTGAAGTTGTAGTTGAAGAGTTTGTTGTTGGAGTTGTTGTCGAAGTTGTTGTTGGAGTCGTCGGTGTAGAAGTTGTTAAAGTTGTTGTTGAAGTTGTTGCAGAAGTTGTTATTATTACCACATCTTATTACCCATTTGGGTTATAGGCACTTAGGCTAATGTGTAAGGGTAGGGTGATTGTAAGATGAAATGGAGGACCTACTGTTTGTGATTAATAATGTCTTGTCAGAGTTTAAGGAAGGGTTTGCCAATCAGATAAATCTGTGCCGGCACCGAGGATTGAACCCCGAACCACAGCATAGACCAATCAGGAAGTGTCCTGTTAAATAATGTTTCTTCAATAGTGATGTCACTAAATATTCTTGTACTTGTGGATTAAGACAGAGAGGGTGAATCAGGATCAAGGAATGGACTTTCTAAAAATAACTATTAGTTTTCAGTTTGTACTCTTTTATGCTTTCCTACTTTGCATTTTTAAAAGCATCAGGAAAATATCTGGAAAGGACAGCAAAAAAGTGCAAGCTACAATCAAATCTTGAGGTCAAAA
>CABFWO010000349.1:160800-188300 GCA_902155825.1 Timema genevievae | reverse complement strand
TTATATTTTTGTCAAGTGAATTTTGATTTGTAATATACATAACAGCACAATGTGACAAAAATTGAACCAAATGTGGATTTTAGCTCTAAATATTTTTACAGGCAATATTTTTATTGATAATTGTGACTCAGGAATTTTACTTTCAATGAGAAGTAAAAGCAGATAAATCTTTGACGAAAATTTGAAGTCTTTTAAGCTTCACACAGCCCTAACATTTAATTTTAAATTGTTAAAAAAAGAAAAAAATTTCTAGAGAGGGGGCATAGATTAGTCGGTAAGTCATTCGTTCGTCTGTCCGTTGGTCCACCGCCATCATCGCCAAAAACTGTTTCTAGTCTGTGCCCGGGTCAGTTTAGTAAAATGCCTTTATCTTCCTCTATCCTTCCACCATTCTTCTTCCTTTAGTCGCATTCATTCTTCTACTCTCTCTTGCACACTCTCTGTTATCTGCTAATCCCATCTCTTTCTTGGTCTTTCATTGTGGTCTTTCTCCTTCATACTTCCTTTCCATCATTTAATAAGTGTGTGCAACGCTTTAAAACTTCAACTTAACTTTGAGAAAATATTAGCTTCAATTCATCTTCAAAAAAAGTCTTACTTTGAAAAATTATTACGAAGTTTTGTTCATTAAATGTTAAAACTAATAACAATTAAAACACTCAATCTACATTCAATTGTTATCATTTTGTGGTGTTATGCATAGAAATGTTGTGGACCCAAAGATTTGAGATCAAGATCAGAAAATAAAGTCTAGATATTGTTTCTAAAGTTAAAAATTACTCTCAAAAATTCAAGCAATCTGGAAATAAATAAATAAAAAAAGTGTGCACTCTTGAATAATACATAACTAGAGACATGCAAAAGGTGAGGTTATTTTTAGGGGAAAAGTGAGGTTATTTTTCTCAAAAAGCGATTATATTATAAGCCGAAAGTGATATTATTTATGTAAATACAAGTCGAACTAGTATTCGTTAAAAAACCTAGGATAAAACTGTCTTCATTTTCTGTTTATATTGTGTATTTAAATATTTATTAACATATTCGGAGAAAAATCAAATATAAATGTGCTCAAAACATTTCACTCTTATTAATATCAAACTCGATATATCAATATCATTACCTTCGAGTCTTACAAATAGCAATATCAAAATAATCAATTATCAACTTGGGTTTAGACCAACCAATAATAACACGGAAACATGTCGTCAGGGAAGACTAAACTACTATCAAATAAGGAGAAGGGAATAGAAATTAAGAAGATATAATTTTTCCAAACATGACCGCATGTAGCAAGATCCATATATTATATGGATATATTAATGTCCTTGCTTGGACATAGCATGACACCTTTTAAAGGATGTAAACAAAGAATCGATCTATCAAAATCTAGGTTTCGTAATGTGTAAAAGTAGAGATCAAAGTTTTTAATGCTATCCACAGATAAAAAAAAAATTAATGTCCTGAAAGCACTCATTTTTCCTGTGATCCATTGTATACCTATAAAATAAGTAAAAACGGATACTATTCATATAAACAGCAGCCCTGGTATAGTGCTATCACCAGCGTTACCGCGTTGAAAATTATATTGCATGAAGTGGTATTTGCCAAATTACAAAGAAATTGTGTTTATTTAGAAAAAAAGCTTAGATTTGTGTTATTTGTGTGAAAAAACAGTAGAATCCGTGTAAAAAATGTGTTATTGCAAATGCAAATTTTTTATGTATCTATACATAACAAATGCCACCACAACTTTGAGGACTAAATGTTGTTCTATTGAAATAGTTTATAATATACACAACAGAAGGTACTCTTTAACACTTAGCTTTAACAAGGTTATTTAAAATTAGATAGAGCTTAACCCTCTAATTGTAAAAATACATCTTCAAGCCAAAGTGTCTCACAAAATGAAATGGTCAACTCTCTTATATTTACCTGAATCAAAAAGCGATCTTCTGATCTTGAACTTTAAATCTATCTTTTGCGCTAGCTGTCAAACAAAGTTTGAAATGATCCCTCCATTTAGGCTACTTTACCGCAGTTGTTTGATCAAAATGTAACTTCGACAATCGAGAGAATATATCACCTTCCATGTTGACGAGTGAAAATGATCAATTAAAAGTTCAAGTATTCAAAGAAAATATACACTTGAAAACACCATTAATATTAACACCATACGAAATGAATCAAAATGTGTACATCTGACACTATGTTTTATTATAGCATTAACACGATGGGTTCAGATTCACTTATCAACTGGCTTTCAGTCTGGCGTGTCCATATTATAATATCTTGAACAACCAGAGTATCCTCACCATGTTGATTAGGTCGGGCCTAGAGCCTAGAGGCATTGGCACAATGACAAATACGCCACATGTAGTAGTGCTACAATCGTATAGCTTCCAACAGTTACAATACTAACAAATATTAATTAAAATATTAATAGGCCATCCAACACCTTGGCTCAGTCAGTAGCCTGTCTATACAGAGCTAAGAGTCCCAGGTTTAATTCCCGGCATGGCCAAAAAATTTATCATTGGTGAAATGTGGGTTTACCCTTTTACAGTGATGAATTAATGGCCGGGGACTGGATGTTGTGCTTGTCCTAGTTTTAAGTTATATTATAAGGTATGTGAAGCTATGACAGGCCTAGCAAGCCGGTAGCTAAAAATATATAGCTTGAATATATTAAAAAACGGACACAAACTGCAGGCAGGAAATAGTAATGGATGTATTAATAGAAAAAGAGGAAGGCCCAAGAATTGGTGGATCAACCATAGTCAACAGTGACGAGGCAATGAGAAATAAGAACTGAAGAGAAGTAGTTGAAAACCATTCATGGACCGTGTGGAACGGAGGAGGCTTGCAAACATTGTACCCAGCACTGCTGGAACAATTATATGATGATGATGGTGATTATTGTTATTATTATTGTCGTCGTCGTCGTCATCGTTATCGTTATCGTTATCGTTATCGTCATCGTCATCGTTATCGTTATCGTTATCGTTATCGTTATCGTTATCGTTATTATTATTATTATTATTATTATTAAAAATTATAAATTCTGGGTTCACTTTGTAAATTTCTGGGGTCAGTTATTTTTTTATTCGTTCTTTTTAAATTTCTCGAATTTTCAAGATTCATTTTAACTTTCTAGATGAGTTTGTGTTTTTTTTCTCTCTTCTTGATCAAGAATTGAATCTTTCACATTCCTAATTATAACATTTAACACCAATGTTATTGTGAAAGTGCTCCATATAAGCGTGGAGAGGGAATGGAAAAACCAGAGTGATAAATTTGATGTGGGAGACCAGCTATGAGTACCTGCAGCAGAGGTGAGGCAGTCTTCTCCAGTGGAATGATCCCTACAGTCTGGTTGATGTGCAGATCCAACAACAACACCTCTCTGGCATATAAAAGCAGCAAGTGATGTCTCAAGGAGCTGTGATAGGACAGCTGGAGACATTCGCTTACCGTCATATAGTCATCTGGCCTGGAATGTAAGATAAGAGCTGTGCTATAAGAAAACTGGAGATACTCGCTCACTATCATATAGTTGTCTGGCCTGGAATGTAAGAAAGAGTTGTGAGATGGCCGAAAACTGGAAACACTCGCTCACACTCTGATAATTGTGGCCTGGAATGTAGAAAGAGTCGTGATAGAACAACTGGAGACACTGGCTCAGAGTCATATAGTTGTCTGGCCTGGAATGTAGAAAGAACCGTGATAGGATAAATGGAGATACTCGCTCACCATCATGTTGTTGTCTGGCCTATAATGCAAGGAGGTGATGTCACACCCCCACACACTCAGTACTCAACAAACATGGTCACACTCACTATACGTGACTGAGATATTGATTTAACAACTCAGCAGTATTCCTGACTCACCTTGGCTTGGTCTCTCCAATAACTAGATCCTTCATGAGCCTGCGCAGCCTGTCCTTGGCCCTGTGCTTCTCTTCTGTGCCCACAGAGGTCAGGTTGGTAGTGCTGCCTCTTGTCCCGCTGCTAGATAAATTCACGCGCGGACTCGAAATGTAAAACTTGCGTCCATTGGACGATGGAATCTTGCTGGGGACAAAGTCGTCCACAAATAAGATGCAGTCGGAGCACAAAACTGGAAAAAATATAAAGAAACATTTTATAAGAATTCAACAAAATTTAAAATTTGTGGAGTCGCATGAGCAACCTTTATATTAAAATAATTACTTATTTTATTTTGTGTTTATAAGGTTTTTTTTATCCAAATCATTTCTACAGCATTACCCAAGTAAAATGTGTTGGTTAACTATCCTAAAATAATGGTCCATCCTAGAGATCTATTTCAAATAATATTCATTTAATTATACAAATAAATTTTAGTCCAATTTTGTCAACAACAAAAAATAATTAAATTGCACATTTAGAAAAATATTGCTAAGAATCGCCTTAAAATATGTTTAAAGCTTAATAGATTTTTAGCTACATATTATAAAATGTTGAAAAGCAGCTTTTACCTTTAAATGTTTTCAAATTTGTAGCTACATTTGAGTGTTTTATGTCTTTACTAATATGAAAAAGTAATATTTCTAAAAAAAAATAATGTATAACTGGGAAAGTGATATGAGGTTTAAGAGTTGATGAAGAAATGGAGAGAGAAGTTTATTTGTTTCTATCAAGGCTTATCCTAGCTATGCTTCAAGGTTGGCTTACTTCCTCATCAGTTAGGCCTACATTCGAATATTGAACGGTGTCTCCACATCATTTTCATAAATTTCTAAGCCATTAGGCAACTATTAATTTTATAAATATTAAGTAATTAGTTATTTTATAGAAAATTATGGGTTTGCGAAATTTCGAAAAGTTCGATGCTTCAAATATGAATGTGTTTTTATTTTGATGCTAAAGTAAAATTCTGGTTTCGACAATTACAAAGCTTCACAAAAAAAAAAGTATTTAAAGCTAAGACACACATTTATGGTGGGGGTTTTTTCATATTATTTTCACAAATTAGTGTTCACATAAAGAGTATACAAAAATTTTAAATTACATTTTGTAATAACCTAATTTATCATTTTAAGACTACTTATATTTATTATAAAGCAATTTATAAATTATATTTAATACTGTCACAATCCGGAGATAGATTGTGATGTTTATTTTTATGTGCATAGCTTTGTTGAATCTATGTGAATGAAAGAACTGGCCAAGCAAATTTGTAATGAATTAGTAAATATCAAGAAAGAATGCTGACTACTCACAATAGTCTTGTCCCAGTTGTGCAGTAACTGGGCTGGATTGGGCTATACGAGCTTCTGTTTTATGGCTATCGGGTAGTTGACATATTAATATCTTTTTCAGAGGCAGTTACTTTGCCCGTCACCGGACTATAGGCCTACAGATTAGAACATCGGGTCATCAGTGATACTTGTACTAGAACAATGGTTCTCAAACTTTTTTTTTTCGCATACAAATCATGTGTATTACGGATCAGTCACATACCAATAACCTATTAAAAATGTCATTAGGATAGAGCTATGAATGATAAAGCAGTAAAAAATTACAATTTTTTTGAAAGCATCTGTTATTTATCTATAAAAAAGTTACAATATTCTTAACGTCTAAAAATTCAGTGAGAAGGATGGTGATGCATGCTTGAAACCAGCGAGGAGATGTTGGGTTCAGTTGTAATTAATTTTAAGCGCAGATTTAGGTCAAGATTCAGTTCATTACAAAATTTATTTTATACTGTCACCATAGCAGAAAATCCAGTTTCACAACAATAAGTGGTTGCAAATGGAATTAGAATAAACAATGCTTTTCTGGACAGTGATGGATATCCATTATTAGCCTTTAGCCAAAATTCACCCAACTCTTATTTGGTAAATTCCATTTTCAAACCTCCATCGCAAGATAGTTCTATAAAACACTCTTTTTCGTTGTTAGTTAGGGTTCCAGGAATGTTATCCAAAATGAATTGGTTTCTTATCCAAAGGAATTTAGAATAGTCTTCTTTAAAATCTTTTTTTCAAAAGTTTCAAAGAGGATTTGGCAATGGTGTTTTATATTCTTGATGAGATCGTCTTTCACTTTAATTTCATGCTCTGTCACAAAAATTTTGAAATTAGAAAAAAAAGATTGCAGATTTTCATTCGAAACACTACTCTTCATCATTTGACATTTCTTGATAAATGCCTTTATTTTGTCATCCACTGAGAATCGATTTGTTGTTTTACCTTGCAAACTTAAATTTAAGTCATTGAGGTGATTGAAAATGTATAATAAATATGTCTAGTAAATAGTCTACAGCTCATCTTTCAATTGATCACGCAGTTCAAAATTGGTCTCCATCAAGAACAAATGTACCTCAGAATGTATCTCAAATAAGCTGCTTAGCATTTTTCCTTGGGAAAGCCATCTCACCTCTGTGTGTAGCAGCAACTGAATGCGATCACTGCCCATTTCAGAACACAGTATTGAAAATAAATGAGAGTTTATAGCCTGAGATTTAATAACATTTACCACCATGACAGCATCCTGGAGAACAAGTTTAGATTGTTCAGCCATACACTTTATTGCCAAAGCTTCTCTGTGGCTGCTGCAATGACAAAGTAAAATTTTATACAACCAATTTTACTTTAGTGGCAAAACCTCTGTATTTTCCTGATAGCTCGAGCGCCATCAGAATAGATGCCAACGCATTGCTTCCAGTCCAGTCCATTTTCTGCAAAGAAGTCATTCAGCATCTTGAATATCTCATCAGCAGTAGTTCGTGTTGATAGTGCCTCACAAATTAATATTCCTCTTTAATTGTAGTTTGAAATACGTATTGCACGTAAACCATAAGTGGAGCATAGTTTGTTACATCTGTGTTCTCGAGTTGTATGGGGGAAAAATCACTATAACTGACCTGAGCTATTAAGTTTTCTTTAACGTTTAATGTCATACTGACAGTTCACCCAACAAACAAATCACAATATCTTTTGCAGCAGGTAACAACAGCTATTCACCGATTGTATGAGCTTTCCCACACTTTGCTATCGAAAGATGCCTCCACTGCTTTTTTAGTACTGCCGATAAAAGACGACATAACTTTCTTTGTGCCTTTCATCTCGGTCAATTTTCGAACGAAATAATCATTAGGCTTGTTTTCTAACGTTGAATGTTTCATACTAAGGCGATGAGAATTTCATGCTTTGGTTTGAAATAATTTAAAAGCAGATTACACATTGAGGCCATGGTTCATTGTATACATCTGTGACTGTGAATCCAATAATACTGTACTCAGGATCATATTTAAGAAGAAATTTTCTCATCATGACTCACCGTACATTCTGATTCTGAAGTAGAGCTCGATGGTACAGGATTTTCAGCAGAAGATTTTTTTGTCTGTTGTTGCTCTATTAAGCCGATAAACCATGTTGATTTGTATTTTACTCCAACTAAACCAAATTAATTCAAGCAAAGTATGTAAATAAGTTTGTATGTAAGAACAAAAGTCCCTCTCGAGATATGTGTGGGATTCATCTGATGTATAAATCTAATCATTAGATGTCACTGTCCACAAGTGAAGTTGCAACTTACATGCCATGTTGGTAGGACTGAAGGGATCGAAGCTGAAGCTGACCAAAGTTTCAGTGTATGTCTTCTTCCAGAGCTTGGCCTTACTTTTAGTGTCCCAGATCACTAGCGAGTATGGAGGGTGCAAGGCTGCTAGCAGGTGGTGGGTGCTGTCGTAGCCTGCCATCCACTGCAAGTCTACCAACCACACAAACACCAAGTAAATATTCCTGTCTATAGGAGATTTCAATATTAGTAAACCAACAAAAGTGGGTGGGTTTTTGTAGTATAATTTTATTTGTGACTTTTTAATACTTCTGATTTTAAAATGAATACTATCACCACCTCTAAAAATTTGTGACAGTAATATTAATATAATAATGCAGAGTTAATCACCCTAAGAGATGTTAACTACAGTCAGCAACATTTACATTCCATTCAAGATGGTAGGAACTGGAAGGCACCAACTCAAAATTGCACTTAGTTGTTAGAAACCCAGCCTAAGCTGTATTCTGGATGGTTGTCTAACTATTTTTTTTCATGCTAAGTGCCTTTACTCAAAAACCCTCATTTTTTTATTTTATTTTTTTAGATATTTAACATGCACTTTCTGAACAGATTGCTTATATCAGCACACAAGAATTTCCATGAGCGAGAGTGAAAGGGCTTTCCAATTTTGGATGGAAAGATATACCTTCCAGGCCACAATCAACCACAATCAACATAGTAATGACAGCCTTATCTCCCCTACAAAAAAAGCTGTGCTACAGATTTTTATCACTCAAGAAAAATCTGTCGAGCCCGGCTGAGTTTGAACCCAAGAACATTGGGTCCAGAACCCGCAATGGTAGCCGTGTGGTCTAATGCGCTACTATCGTATTATAAAAGACTGCTAAAGACAGGGAAATCAGGGTTCGATCTCGTTCAGGTTCACTGAGGCTGATTTTTCATAAATGTTTTTCCACTCTTCAACCACGCAAAAGCAGGTGTAATTCCTCTAAATTAAACTTTCCTAATCCCTAACCCCTTTGTGCAAATATATAGGTGTATAGCCCAAATAAGTATTAAGACGTGGTGCTAAAAAAAACCCAAAAAACATTGCAGTCCTGAGGTTATCACTTTACCTCAAGACCACCAAGGACGACTAAAACCCTTATCAACACTATACCTTAGAATAGTTCATTCATTAGTAACATAAGATCGATAGAATCTGATTCTTACTTTTTACTTAAAAATGTTCAATTTCGAATCTGAATCTTAGAAAAAAAAAATATAAGCATGAAAGGCTTATAGGTATACAAGCTTTTTTCACATTGTAGAATTTTGTTTTTCTCAATTATTTTACATTACATTAAGTTGCTAGTTTTTTTTGTTTTAATATGGAATTACATTACGTTTTTTCAGGGGTGCAAAATATGTCCTAATACGCGAACAAGGTTTGGGGTAAATTAATGCAGTCCTGGGGAAATTTGGGGCAGGGAAAAGTCCAACAATTTTGTTGACATTTTTAATACATTCTGGTTCTGATATGGTAGTTTCATTTGTATGAAAAACTAAAGCCGATGACACGTAACACCCGACACTATCAGTATGTACTATAGTAAGGCAATGTTGGTGTAAGCACAAAGAGTTGCGGTGACTAGGGGCTAAGATAATGTGTTAGAGTTCTAGATAAGAAGTCAAAGGTTGAGATAAGGAGCAAAGGAAGAATCTAATAATTCAACCTGGCTAGTGGCGTGATATAGTGATGAGTCACCTACCCTACCGCAGGTTTTTGGTAGCTGTGGCGGGCAGGCGGTGGAGGGTAGGGAAGGGTGAGCGATGTTTTATTTTAGTTTTAATTCAGTCACACCGTTATATTGCAGCCTAATTACACGGCGATGTGCGCGCAGTTTATTTAAATTTGTGACATGCTTGTAATAATTATGTAGCCCTGAAATTGTTGTTTTTAGTGGACCTACTAAGGTTTGTACATTGTACATTGTACATTGTACATTGTTAGATGGTTTAGTGAAACAAATGTTTTCTATGTCGACTTTTAAAAGCAAATAAGACGTCAACTGTGCTTATTGTGAATGGCATGGCAGACGTGATAAACTCGGATCTCATGTATTTAATAAACATCCCCAAGAAAAACCTAGAAGTAAGGATCAAGGGAGTAGTGCAAGTTTTGCAGAACGTAAATGACATGATCAGGAAAAACTCATAGCCGTAAATAGCGATAGTAGCGATAGTGGT
Source organism: Timema genevievae (assembly GCA_902155825.1). Taxonomy (NCBI): domain Eukaryota; kingdom Metazoa; phylum Arthropoda; class Insecta; order Phasmatodea; family Timematidae; genus Timema; species Timema genevievae. Next base: position 178,524 of record CABFWO010000349.1, on the reverse strand, counting down.
TGATAGTGAAAGATCTTGCAGTAGTGGCGAGTCCACGAAAAAACGAAACGTCTATGAAAATTAACAATTAAACCAAGGCCTCACAAAATTAAACTCCATTGCCTCTTACTCTCAAGATGTAAAATTAAATGTTAGTACTGGTAAGCCTACTGGTATCAATGAATAATTAATAACAATATGTAATGCACACAAGGAAATGGGAAAGTTTCCATTTCTGGGAGACAACTAAATTTTTTATAAGGTAGGTACTATAAAAATAAATATGATTAAAAATATATTTAAATTTGAATTTTCCAATCTATGTAGTAGGTAATAGCCTAATCCTTATTCCCTTCAGCCTCTATAAAATATTCAATGTTTTATTTTGAGTGCTATGTTTTTCGGGGAATTTTTGTATGAAAATGTTATGTTCTGGGGAAATAATGGATTTCTGAACATATTCTGCACCCCTGCATTTTTTTTATTGTATCTTACTTCCTGTTCAAGTTAGGCCTATACATATAGTTGATAATTACTCTCATGCAGAAACATATTTTATAATTACTCTAATGGAGAAGAAATGAGCATGGAAACATTTTAGTAGTAATCTACCCACATTTGTGTGAGAGTGGGAAACCATTTAGGAAAAACTATCCTCAGGAAACCTTACCGAGATTCAAGCCCCGATCTCCTAGTCTTCAGCAGGTCAGTCTAAAACAAAAGTGACGCCTTAAACCATTCGGCCACTGAAGTGGATCACATTTAGGTAAGTGATAAATTGTTGATTTTGGATCTAACTGTTGGGTTTGTTTATGTCACAATAGAATAATAACTATAGACACAAAACTTGAAGAAAAATCATTTTTATAGCTTTTTTTTAATCTTAATCTGGAATGCTTTCAAATCCTTGAATCTCAAATAATTTTCAGGATTTGAAAAATGTATCCCTATCACTAACCTTTGAGTTGAACATAACAATAAAAGAGAAAGCAACATTACCAACCCAATTAAGATTTTATTAATGGGCCTACACCCTAATAGTGGCATTGAAAGGCAAGATGGATTGTTTTATAATCCACAATAAGTGCAGGATACTGTAAAAATATACCCATTCATGTTAAAAGCAAATCAAGAACTAGAGTTAAAAATGTTAAGATGTCAGAGTCCACCTGAAGAATTTATACCTAGCACTGGTTTGTTACCCTCCTGCAAGACAGCCTGGGGGATTCCTGTTGCAACGTCCCAAAGTATGATATGACCTGTGGTGTCCGACGACGCAAGACTCATCGTGGCCAGCTCTGACGATATTCTCTCTCGTGTAATCTTGCCCCACACCACCTGATAAAAGTAACTATCATTACTACTACTGTTGTTTTTAAGTGCAGCGTGTCTTACTATCCAGTTGGCCCATCCACATATTCACAACCATGAATTATTAAGGTTGAATATAAAGGAAATGTAACTGCATTTGAGTGGAGAGAAAGGGATAGCCATTTAGGGGGGGAAAATATCCTCCGTAGACCTGGGCAGGATTCAAACCCTGTTCTCATTGGCACACACACATACACACACATGCACATGCACACATGCACACACACACACACGCACACACACACACACACATGCACACACACACACACAATAAGAATGTTATATGAAAAGAGATATTTGTTTCTAAAGTTTAAACTATTTAAAACATTTAATTTATTTTATTTGTAAATTCCGCTCCTAGCTTATATAAAGTCATTGCCTCCACACGATTGTCAAGGTCATCTCCCCCACACTAAGGAGTAAGACCCACTTACATTGTTCACCATGGACTTGTGCTTGTCCAAACACTGTACTGGCTGAATGTTACGAGTGTCCAAGATGACAACAGTATAGTTGGAGCCATATGCCAGCAAGCCATGCTGGCCCCTGTGCGCAAAACAAACACAGTTTACAATGTTAGATGTGTCAACAAAACGCTTATCAGGATAAGTATAACCAGATTAATACTGTATCAAGATAACTAGTAGTTTGTTGGAAAAAAACTAATTATTTTCTTTCAAGAGCTGCTTTTTTAAAATAAGTAAAAAGCATAGAAATAGAATAAAGGGTCATTGGGGCATCAGAATGCTCTATGAATACAATCTAAGCACAAAGATGAAGAGTTCATTTTAGAATTAAAACCATAAAAAAAAATTAGTATTTTGATCTTGAAATAAAATAGGCCTAAATGACATTTGAAACACTCTCGCTGGACTTCACAAGATTCTTACAGCAGGAACACTTGCCTAGCATCTACTCCTTCAGAGTTCAAGAAGCAACTCAGCTAAAATGTGGGAGCAAGTATGGACCTGTTGAAATGTGCACATTCCTGTTGTAGCTGGCAAGTGAAAGCATAAAATAAATGGGGGAATATATATATAGAGAGAGAGAGGTTTGGTCACCTAAATAAGAAACAAATAGCCGAAGCTATTATTTATGCTTTTTAGAGAGGAATTCCCCATCTAGATATCATATTCTGAAAATTGAAAAATGACACCTGGACACAGGAATCGAACCCGAAACCTTTGACTTAGTACAACAATGCTCTAACCACTGAGCTATCCAAGAATTGTCCCGTGCCCAGGGTCATTCTTCACTCATATTTTAACTCATATTTTAAGGCAGAGTCTATGATGGACGTGTGAAAATCGTCGACATATACCATGAAATTTATTTTTCTTAAGAAAATGAAGCATAAAAATGTTGTACCTATTACGTTTGTTCCGTTTAAGTGAAATATTTTGAAAATTTAAACCTTAATAGCTCCCAAACGCCTTTGAATAACAAAGCCATTTTTTTTTAAATGCTGTTAAAATGTTCTTTAGATCACATGATTTAAAAAAAAAACTCCCCTACATGCATTCTTTTAGCATTGAAAACTGGATTTTTAAGAGAATTTGACTACTTTTGGTGGTCATATCTTATGAAGGGGTCAGAGTAACAAGCCATTTTTTTTATATAATAAGTTATTCATAAAGATGTATGTAAGAAAAAAAAGCGGACTTGTTATTTCAAGCCCTTCATGGGATTTTAAATTTCCAAAAGTGGTCAAAATGGATTTTGTGCAGTACACTTTGACCTTGAAAAAATATGCTCTGGCTTCAAATCTAAGATTTGTTCATACCACACAAAAAAGAGCTTTTTTTAGCTTTCCTATGAGTTAAGGTTGAACTCTGTTGCTTTCTTTGATAGGAAAAAAGTTGTAGCTCATAAGAGAAAACTTTGAAATACCGGTACTACTTTTTTTATCATCGGTCATTAAATAAATAGCCTAGGCCTAAATATCAAGGGATCTAATATTTAAAAATTAAAAAAAAAATGTTGAGGTCTAGGAGGTAGGGGAATTGGACATGCAAATTTTCATTAAAATCAAAATGGTGGAGCACACTGCATTTGTTGAATTAAAATGGAATGGCCCGATTGGCAGTCAATAACCTAAGAGCTATAAGTTGCACGCGAAAAATTTAGGAAGCTGATCCACTCCATGCCTCACAGGATCAAAACATGCTACAAAGCTTGACTACTAAACATGATAATGTAACCTCTTTTTTTTATGAATCTTATTGATTTATTAACATGTAATGTAGGTAACAATTTTTTAATTTTTTTTTCCGAATAACCTAAATAAAAATATTGAAATGTGGAGAAATCATGTTTTTAATGGGTGGTCTTATACTTTTTTCCAACACCGTATAGAGATTGTGTTAAAATTTTAATGACGTGTTATCTAATATAAAATATGGTGTAGGCCTATTACATTATAATAAGGTGCTTGGGCGACGTTCCCCATAAATGAAAAAATGTGTTTTAAAATAATATTGAATGTATTTTAAATTATATAAATGTATACAGTACTGTATAGTTTTATATTAACATAAAACAACAAAATGACCATTGTAGCTATTCAAAGTTTATTTTGGTTTTGCTTCAAATCGATAGAGAACTTCCCACGATCCTATAAATAAAATCAAGGCGCCACAAGTGTTCTTATTTGTTTATTTAGTATATTTAATGTTAGTAGTTGTAAGACATCTACCAGTCAATGGCTCCCTGGTTCTGGAAGTTGGCAGGACCAGTGATCGTGCGCGCAGCCACACGCGGAATCTGAACCACAACCTGTCTGTGTTGGTCCCCTGCCTCCTCCACGGAGGGTTGCCGCTCAAGGAACAGATCCTTGTGACCTTGAACTTCCTCAAACTCGCCCATTCTGTAGTTATAGCACAATGATATATATAGTAATTAATTGTAAGCAGATTTACACGAATGAAAACATTTAGCGAAAAGGGGTGTGTGGTTTATTTATGTACTGTATTGAGGTAAGATATTTCAAATAAGATTCTATGGAATCCATAGTATCCAATATAGGGCGAATTGAAAAACGGCCCAAGTCTCTTTATTACAATAATGATTATATATGGCTAGTAATTGCTTAACCTAAGCAATAAAATTTAAAACGTTAATAACAAAACTACATCAAAGTTAACTAAGTTAAAGAGTTTAATCAAATCGATTTAATACTTACGATATTTCGAAAATCAAAATTTAATTTAAAATAACGTGCTAATAATCTATACTAGTTCCTAAACTATCACTGTTGTGTTCGCATTCCATCAAAAAAATTATTTTCAACATATTTTGTGTTTTTATATAGGCAAAATGGGAAAAAAGAATGTCAGTTGTCAGATAAAAAGAGTTTCACTCAAAAAATTTGATCATGGATTAAACAGCAAAGTTTATTTTACTTCAAAGCAGTGTAGCCAACTCTATAGTCTCTAGCGATAGTATATGGACCTGAAATGGATTGTATTTTGACCGGTAGGATACTACTTTCCGACATTATGTTGATGAACCCAACGCTTTTTATAAACAACAATAATTGATGTAAAATTTGTTACTTTATAGCAGGGTCACAGGATCCTACTTTTAGAAAATATCCTAAAATTGGATTGTACATGTGGTGAAATTATATTAAAAGTAGTATCCAGATCGTACAGTTGACAACACTGCTTCAAAGTTCAAACCAATGATACACTAAATAAATGCTGTGTAGGTAAAAGGTCGATTACACTGGGCGAGATTACTAGCTACTCGCCGGCGAATTTACTCGCGACTATTAAACTCGCCGAATGTAATCGCAACGACTAGTAAACTCGCCTCTCACTCTACCCCAGGAGTCTAAATGTCTAAGGAAGTAGTTCGTGTGGGAATTTTTGTCGTTGCTCTTTTAATAAGAAAAAAAACTTGAAGAGGAGTTGGAAAATAAAAATAGGAAAACAAGAAGAATGTGGGTAAGAAACTGGATCTCAAAACGTGAAACATATGGTGCATCCAATACTTTACTGAAAAAAACTGAAGGATAAAGACCCTGTAGCTTACAGAAAATTTTTGAGAATAAACACATATTTTAAAACCACATTTTAAAGATTTACATTGATATAGTCACGATGTTTGATGTTCCACAGAACCGGATATTGTTCATAAATTCGTAAAAAGTCTACAATGTTGTTACTATTCCACATCACTCCAGACATTGCGGTTAACAAAGCTATTCACGAAAAAGGAAAACATCTCTACTGAAAAATGAAAACAACTCTACTGAACGAGTGGGAGAGTTTGGTGGCTCAGTGTAATCGACACTCACCGAGATTGTTGGAACAAGCTTACTCGTGCACGAGTTTACAAGTCAGCAAGTAGCTATTGATCTCGTCCAATGTAATCAACTCTTAAAAGGAAATTCTCTATATTATAGCTTTTGTACCTTGTATTTTGTAGTACAGTTCTTTATCTATGTTGTAGTGGGTCCATCTCAAAGATAAAGAAGCAAATGATGTACTGTGCAATGTTTAGGAAAGATTTATTTCCATAAAAGATAATTAATTCAACACGAACGATACGTTTAAGTAGGGGCTAAAATGGTGGCAGTATCATGGATAAAATAACAGGAGTAAGTTTAAGGTGCTACCATCTAGATCCTGTATTGGTAACTGAGTGGATCACAGTGAGGCCTACGGTATAATTATCTTAGATGTCTCCGGTCAAACTCAAAGTAGATGTTGCGGTGGTTCATTTTGAATGGCAAGGCAAGGGAGCTTGCGCCGTTAACTGCAGGGATCCCTTACCTACTGAAGTGGGACTCCACATACTTCCAATTTTAACCCACAGCCCTGTCCGCGGTGAGTTGAAAGTATTTTGATTAAAAGACTATTATAAGAATTGTGAAACTGTGAATTCAAGTTGTATGTGAGAGAACAATTTGATTAAATTAATAGTAATCTACTGTGTCGCAGTGTTCCCCATATGCTCAAGGTAGCACAACAATAGGCCCTTGTTGTTATTCACGATTAGAGTATGCTGGGTTTTGGAGTTCTACGACAATTCTACTTTCGCAGTAGATGGGACAGTGGTATCTATAAGCCACGCTTTGGTAGGAGTAGCACGACTTCAGTGACAACAGCCAGTTAACTCCCCTTTCCAACATTTCCACTGTATTCAATGACTGTCAAGTTTGTAAACATTTATCCGTCAGTTGTGTCTTGAAATATCTGGTGCTAGCCTATTCCATTCCACCAACTGACCAGTGTTTTTTGTTTTGTGCACATTATTTTTAAGAGTACCCTACAGATAAGAGCTCCTTCACACGGGACCACTCAGCAGTGTTTCTGAGAAGCACTTCCAAATGCAGGGCCCATTTCACACGGGGCTACTAAGCAGAGCTTTTGAGAAACGATTATACAGCGCCACTCACAAAAGTAGGTGGCACTGCTATTGCACGTTTGAAGCCCTATCTATGCACGTTTGAAATACTGCTTACACTAGCTATTTCTACGAATAGAATTCAGTCTTCGAGTGAACATGGACGTGTAAAAAGCTAGACTTTTAGAGAGTCTGTCTATACGGAGAAATAATATGTGTAGAAAAAGGAAAAGAAGATTCTGGGTCCACTCATTGATTTTGTAAAAATTGAAATGGAGGTTGTTTCATAACTTATTTGATGATCTACAAAACAATTATGAAAAGGTTTTTTTCATATTTTCGAATGTCTTTAACTTATTTAAAGAGCTTCTAGATGGGATTAGCAATGAAATTTAAAAAAATATCATGAGGCCATTCCACCATATAAGAGACTGACTTTGACATTGAGGTGAGATAATATTAAAAAAATTGTATGGATAAAATATAGATTAACATACAATCAATGTTTATTATAATATAGTATAAATGCAAAATGACTTGAAGTTTTCCCCAAACAATTGCTTATCCAAAGTTATTTTTAAAAAAATTCAACAACAAAAATTGTGATAACACAAGCAACCTCGTTCACTTTCAATTAGAGACTGGGAGTCCTGAGAAGGGATTGGTGCCCAATAGACACGCGTTTGCAGCACGTTAGCAGCGCTTCCACTGCACCACGTGTGTACCATTAAAACAGTGACGTGGCTGCAGTCCCATGTGAAACCTCTAATTTAATTCAAGGTTTCGTGACGAACAGCACCAATTTTAATGGCCTCCACCAGCTGCGAAGCCAACTACTTATACGGAAGGAAGCGCCACTGTCCTGTGGCTGTGTTAGAACCCCCCATTTAGCTTCAGCATTGGCAAACGGAAGCGCCTCTCAAAAGAGCTGGTAAGTGGCCCCATGTTAAGTGGCTCTGTAAGTCCAGTGGTGATAAGTCAGGAGATCTAGGTGGATACTCCACTCTTCCTCTTCGTCCTACCCATCTCCCGTAGAAAGTGACATCCAGAACATCTCTAGAATCTGTGTGATAATGTGGACCATCTTGCTTTAATCAGCATTCTTTATTCTAAAACAGATCACTAAGAAGAGGTAGGATGTTGTATTCTAACATTATTAAGTTGGTAATAGTTGTGACAGCAGTGCTCTGTGGTCAATTCTGGACAAAGAGAAGCAATGAGGCTAAAATAAATGTAGCCTGATGAATGTTAGTTTAATAGGAAGCTCACACAGTTTTTTTTTTAAATAATTAAAAGTATTATGGGTAAGAAGGTAAAAAGGGGGTGACACAAACTATGCATGGAATAAAACAAAATAGTTGGTGATCTTAGAAAAATTACTCAATCATTAAATTATCCATATATTTAAATAATAAATGTAGTTTTAACTCAAATAAAAACAATAATAATAATAATGGCCAATTTACGATTGCCGAAGTTTTCTCTTGTGCTGTGGCTTGCAAATGATTATGGCCTCTGGCCTGCCTTATAATAGGTTTGAATCTGGATTTATTCTACACGCCATTGTCATTAGTAAATAGTAAGGTCACTTACATAATTTTCCGCCAACCCAACACACCGATAACTACTATACACTTTCATAAAATTGAGTATTAAAACGTCAAAGTTATTTTATATATATGTTGCCTGAAGATAGAGTGTGTTAAAAACCCGGGACGAAAAACTATGCTTCAAAATTTACTTATGAATTTTGACACAGCCACCCTCCTCTTCCACTGCTGCACTTGTTGATGCACTCGTCATTCTACTACTGTACTCAAAGAAACAAACCGCTTCCCCTGGATGATCAAACAAGCGTCAATATTTTGTAAAATCAAACTAAACTTACTGTAATTTGCTGATAAACACATTATTTTGTAATAGAGTGACCATAATAGTTATTATATCTAGAAAAAATAAATATAGATAAAAGCAAGTTAAAAATAAGATTTTAACAGGATTAAACGTACGATTATACACCAAACAAGATAGTAAACTCGTGTGCTCGCACTCGCCTAGGGAAACGCTGCTTCCCTTTTACCGATGATGGCTGGACAGACTTTTTGAGATAATCTTATATATAAAAGTATATTATATTTAATGTGATAAATGGGTTACATAAATGTATAAATGAGGCGTCTATTTCCAAAAGGCTCCTTGTCCACAAAAGTTCAAATTTTAACCGTTGGCATTACCGTGTTCCTCTTTGTCCCTTCTTTCATAATATGTTTGGTTTACAAGTCCAAAAATTCTCAAATACAATGAAAAACACATTTGAAATATGTAATCACTGGGTATACAGTTACAAACTGGCTCTTGTCCACTTCACGGAAATCAAAATGGTGGAGCACTCTTTTGTCAAAATGACAGAACCAAGTAGCATCTTGTCCTGCCACCATGTGCAGCTTATTGTTCAGTGATTTCCAAAATTTATCTTGTCCTTATTGCATATTTTCATAGACACATTAAGATAAATGTTAAAAACTAAATAATTTTCGACGATCGGCTGTTTTGTAAAAGCAATTATCTCTATAATATAACTGCACTGCACTGGGATTCCGGATCTTTTCTTTGCCTTTAAAAGAGAGTCGTCGTGTCGTTCACCAGCAAAATGCAACTCCGGATCTTCTTTTGATCGATTTTACAATCGACGAGTCTCGTACGTAAACGATAAATGTATCGAGGGGTCCAATAACACGAGGTAGGAAGTCAACGATCTCGTGACGTAGGTAAGTAAATGTTTTCACGTCATTTTATTAATGTTAAATATGTTTAGATCGTGAATTTAGGGATTATAATACAACACTCTCATGTAATAATGATAAAAGTGGTGTTCTATTTATATTAAATCCAAAATAAAACAACGTCGATAATAATATTAAATGAGATAATAAAAGTGTGATGGCGAGGTTATGTGCCACATTGGTTCTAGTAGCCACACAATGATATTATATTTTCTACAACAATGTACATCAAATGACTAAAAATAAATCTATACCTAAAAAAATCAGATAGGAAAATATATAATGGATCCCCCAACTACAATCAAATGATTTTTCAAACTAAAAATAAGGCCTAAACGTTAAGTATCAAACTTTTGGGCTATTTTTATATAAATATATTGTAGACTTTAAGGATATTGATTTAAATAAAGGCTTATCTTTTAAGTATACAACTGTAATTACAAGTTTATAACGCCAAATATTTGACAATGTGTGTATGTTAAGAATAAATAATGCAAGTTTGAGAAGTAAAAAGTGTCTATAAATACTTAACTTTTTGTAAGAATATACATAGGATATAGGCCTCTCATTTTTAAGGGAATGTACTATCTAAACTATTATTATTTTATTAGTTGCCTCTAGTATATTTAATTTTAAAAGTTATAAAACCTTATGCTACGCCTAGGCTATATTTTAAAAGTTATAAAACCTTTTACTAGGCCTAGGTTAGGCCTATATTGTGCTACAACTAGATAGTGGGGCATATGAAATCCCCATTTCCACTCACTATGTCAAAACACTTCGCTGTATTGGGTTATTTTTTCCCAGTGACGTAATGGTGTGTGCCATTGATCCTAACATTGGTGTCTCGGAATAGATCGCTGACATAAGTATATTATTGCAATGCGTGTGCCGTAATCCTGATGTAATTGACCATAACATTTGCAACTTGAAACAGATCGGTCATATAGGTATATTATTGTGATGCGTGTGTCGTAATCCTGAGGTCATTGACTCTAACATTGGTGTTTCGGAGCAGATCGGTCGTATAGGTAAGTTATTGTGAGGCAATCGTGTTCAAACTCACCTGGTCGTGTTCAATCCTGCCCAGTCATCAATCTGTTCTCTAGGAGCATGTTTGTGTGAGGCAGTGTGCCCTATTCGATTTTATGTGTGCCCCTTTGGAATGAATGCCTGGGGAGGATTTATGTGTAAGGGGAGTGTGATCCTTTCCCAACGGAGGTGTTTTTTATTGGTACTGGTTGGCGGGAACGTTTACTTCCAGGCATCCTTCCTTCACGGCGGTAAAACCAAGTGTAAGCTAATTTGTCGGTTGCTCTCCTTCAGAATCAACGTATTAAGTCACGAATCTACCTCAGACGTGGGGTGGGGGAAGAGGGGGGAACAATTCTTGTGTTCGGGGAGATCGCTGAGTCATCACTTTTCACTCTCCCTTCCTATTCCTTCACTAGTTTGTGTTAAATTTTTTCACCTGCAACCTGCCCTGTGGGGTTGACAGGGTAAAAACCTTCCAGTGAATAGGGAATAAACCTAATTCTAATTAAATAAATTTAGCCATCACGTGGCTCGTTAAAAATTGACACGCTGGCTACTTTAGTGGCCTGAAAGCCGCGTCAAAATTAATAATCGATTGTAGCAAACAACGCCATCTGCACGCAATAGTTTAACAATCTATATGGCAAGCACCCACATTAATACGTCTGAAGGAATGACATCCACCAAGCGTAGAAACAGTCAACTACGTTAAGTTACAAAGAAACAATTACCCGTTAGGGTTTTAATCAATGGTGAAAAATGGCTCCAAAGTAGCCATATTATTATATTTACCTAAAACATTCTAAACGCAAAGCAAAATGTATTTAAGATAACATTTTAGGCCAAAAAGGAATTTAGAAGAACGCGCAGACTATATCTGCTCAGATAGCGTCACTTATCTCGCTGAAGTCAGTGAAATAATGAGTAAAGAAATAAATTAAACCTGACCAAATATGGCACTAGAGCACGGTCACGTGGACACACAGAGCGGATCTAAGGACGGAGTGGTGGAGGGAAAGAAGGGGAGGAAAAACATAGTGCGCAGCTGAAATCCACTGGAAGGTTCGAGGCTAGTATCGACGGTCTTAGATGGATCTAGGAGTTGGAATAAGGGAGAAAGTCCCCCTTCCTTCTTTCATTTTATTTGGCACGCACACCACCACGGAGGGGGTGAGGCATCACAGCTTTCGCTAGTCTAATGCTGATATGAGAGCTGGTGACATGCAGGCGAAGTTGGAGAATGGGTGCGTGCAACTTCGCGGGCGGCAGGGTGTCACATTAAAATATGCTATTGTAACCTTGTAATGGTTTAACATCGTTACAGTGAACTCAGTTGTGGGTTGGAATCAGAAGCATGGGCATTCACAGCTGCCTTTCCGTAGTTTCCCGACGAAAAAACTTACAATGCTACTGGAAACGTACACTTATCATTTATAACATTTGCATACTATTTTGTAGATTCTTTTGGTGGTGTGAAATATCTCAAAACAAGGACCGACACATGAGGCTGGTTTTCCTGGACACATTGAACATAGAATGTCTGCTTCCTCTTGGTCTTTTAATTGGTAGTTTATGTTCAAAAGAATGTATTTCAATTTGTGATATGTTCTTTATTAAAGATACATTTCAAATATAAAAACAGCATTTACACATAAGTATATGTACATTTATTAAAACTATACACATAAGATACATTTCAAATATAAAAACAGTATTTACACATAAGTATATTTACATTTATTAAAACTGTACACATATGATACATTTAATTTTGGTAACAATTATTTTTAAACTCACTTAACAAAAGTTATGTTTATTCAAAGCTTAAGTACACATTATATTGATAGGAAAGTTACAATTGCAAACCATATTGACAAAAGTTGGATCTGAATTATCAAACATGCCAAAATAATAACTGAAATTTTGTCTATTTCAAATTAACTAAAGGTTATATTAAATAATAATGTTGCATATAAAACCAAGTAACAATAATGTTTTTATTAAATACTGGTAGCTTATAATTTATTTAATATAACCACGCAATCAAAAAATCTTTGCTTCACTTCCAGTTTATATCTCAATAAGGAAAACCTCTTTTCACTGTATGAGGCAATTGCATTATATTTGGAAGAAGGTACAGGAAAGGTGGATAGAAACATATAAAAGGGACGAACACAATATGGCTTTTACAATGAAAAGAAGAACACAGTGGGGGATTGGGCGGTGACGATCAATTTTCTTTAAGAGGCAACCATTACCTCTTTTTCTAATGGCAGCAATGTAAAGTGTACGTATCACCTAACCATAAATTTGATTAAATATGCAAGAAAAACATGGTAGCACTGTAAAAAGCATTGCATTTCATAAAGTTGATTGTGAAATGACCTAAATGTTTACATAAGGTTGGCTATAATGTACACTTTATATTATGGCTCTGGTAGCCAAGGCGTCCTGATATTTATATTATTTGCAATTTCGAACATGTTCTTTGAGAAAAATGTTTTAAACAATTTTGTATCGCTATGAATAAATGTGCATACTAAAATGAACTCAACCCTAATTTTGAATTGTACGATTATGTATGTATGTATGTATTGTATGATTATGTATGTATGATTGATAAAAAGTGTATTTATTTCTTGTAGATGTTTGGTATCTCAACCAACTTCAATACATAGATTTAAAACAACTAACTCAATTATTACATCTTCTAGGTTATCTATGTTTCCACACTCTCGCTCATAGACATTCTTGTGTGCTGATATAATCAATTGATTCAGAAAAAGCATGTTAAATACGGGAACTTTCATCTCATCTTTAATGAGTCGGTGATTATCTTTTGTGCAACCGGCACTCAAACAAATATACCAAGTTATGTAACCTGATTGTGAAAATAAACTGTGAAATTATATTTTAAAGGACTCTTAGGAAGATGGAAAAGAAATACTTGGAGAGCTTTGAAATGTGGTGATGGAGAAGACTTGAGAAGATCAGGTGGAAAGACAAAGTGAAAAATGAAGAAGTCTTAAGAAGAGTGGGTGAGAAGAGAACCATTTTGGAAGTGATTCTTCAGCGCAAAGTAAATTGGATTGGACACATCCTTAGGAGAAACTGTCTTCTCCATAACATAGGAGAAGGAAAGGTTGAGGGAAAGAGGAGCTGAGGCAGAGGACAGGGCGCATTGGAGGTCTAAGGTTCAATGGACCTGTCATAAGACAGAACACCTAACAACAACAAAAACTACAACAATAATAATAATAATTAAAGTACACAAAATATTCCTTCCCTGTTTCAGGTAGGAAGAACAGTTTTAGAAAATACAAACATAATTTTTTTGGGTCAACATTGATAGATGTTACTTAATAATTAATGTTATTTTATAAGTATGGTATTGAAAATATATACATGCAAAGATAGAAATGTTAATCACATTACTTGAGGTATGAATATATGAAAGTAGTTTAATAACGTTTGTGAATGTGATTTATTTTTCTTCCTACCAGAATGCTACTATAGTACATTTCTTTGCACAAGGTATTATCTGAACATATTTGTAGAGTTATTATAATATATACCAAAGAGAGTACAATTTAAAATATTTGTCAATATGACTAGAATGTTGAACGCTAAATGAAATTATATAATAATTTATAACACAATATTTATCAAAATATTTGCTTTTAATCTCTTTAATCTAAAATGCAACAAAAATATATTTTTTTATACATAATAATGTTATGTTTTAGGTCCTTCAATGAATGTATTTGTAGCATAAGTAAAAAAATTCAAATTCCACCAATGAAATGACTCATTGGTTTTGAACATAAATATTCATGAGACAAACAAGCAAAATATTATAATGACAATTACTGCCCCCAAGACAAGATTCTTGCCTCTTCAAGGCTTTCAAGCCATTTTACCTGTGAAAAAATAATTAATGTTAACACTTCTAACAATTTTATTGAATATATATATATATATATACAATTTTATTGAATATATATATATATATATATACGTATATATATTGGGAGAATATTTCCAAAGAGCTAATGATTAAACTAACCAATGTTTTGCATAAGTTTTATAAGATTCCTTAAGTCAAAACCATAAAAATTAATTCAGTGCTAGCATGTTAAGCGCCACCATTCCTCTGACACTTACCGGCCAAGCTGCACAATCCTTGTGACACCTCGTGAAACAATTATAAGCACACCCTCGTCGCTTGTGGCCTGTGAATGACCAAACAACAAAGTTTCCCAACTCTCCCGATAGGATGCGCCAGACTAAAATATGGAAAAGACTATAAAGTTCTGAATAAAAGAAAGACGTTATTACACTTATATGTATATAAAGCTCTGTAAAGAATCTTATTGTGTGTAATTGGACATGAATTAAAATCAGAATCTCTTGTAATTAGTATAATTTTGCATAGGGATAGAAACCAAATTCTTTGAGAGATGAATGGATGTTTCAAGTCATGATACTAAGGTATACTGGCCCAAGGCAAAGGCCTGTGCCAACAAAGACTTTTCCAGTTACAAATTTTAACAAAAGCAAAGACACCTTACATGTGTACTCCTAAGAAGATTGCGGATTTGTGATAACTCTGATCTGACAGTCTTCCTTCAACTCTGAAGAAACTCTATGTTTTAATCCGGGAATAATGGAATCAGATAAAGTCTCCTGAAATAAAGCAAAAATATAATTATATTCTTAGAGGGATGAACCGTATTTAAGATGATTTAGATTCATGATTATGTGTAAGCTAGACACATAGTGGAAATCTATCTGCACACTCTTAATTCAATCTATTCTCCTAATCATTACTAATCGATATGGTTTGCCAACTAAGCTGCATTTTTTTTAGCGCTGTGTCTTACTACTCGTTCACGTTATACACTAACGTTTAATTGACTGCTATGTATTGTTAACTTAAATAATTTAGTTGGAAACAATTATTTGGGATAAAAAAATTGTTATTTTTTTAATACAGTAGACAATTTACACGTTTGGAAAAAAAGACACCCTGGGTGGATGGCATAAAAAAGCCAGTTATGAGCCAATGTGTCTGCTATTATGGATATCTCTGAGTGGCCGATACTGTTTTCAGTTCTCACATAAGACTCCAAAAAGTAATGAATGCGGCTCAGGATATGAGACAGAACAGGATGCTTAATTACTAGAGAATTTACACCCAGACAAAGTTATTAGGTTTGATTCACATGCCCAGGTTGTAATTTTTAAAATGGTTAAAAATTAAAAAGCAACGCTCTATTGCTATAAAAAACCCAACAACAACCAACAAATGTTTGGTCAAATTGGAACCATTATTCAAATAATTTAATAAAGAGGCAAGAATCTTTCTAAATGAACAAAACATTGAAGTATTGTGAATTTAATTTAAATTAAGTTCTACTGTATTTTATGTTTAAATGAGTTCATTACTAACCGGTTTAAAGCCAAGCACTTCAATCTTGTAGCTTGGGGGAAGATATTTGTTAAACTCAATAATGAGTTTTGGGTGATCCTTGAAGAGGTTTATCAGTTTGTCAATAAAATCAGGGGTGTTCATACTGAAAATTAAAAACCAACATAATATTACAAACTACATGATGGTGATGCAAAATTATGAATTTTAGAAATCATTTCCCAAGGCATCAAAATCACTGGTATCATAACCTGTTTAGTCCGACATTAGCAAAGTTTCCATTAATTTCCCAAAAAGGATTGTTCAAACAAGAAAATAGTGATACACAATTTTTTTTTAATCTGAAGCAAAGTCAAAGCAAACCTTGGAAAATATTTTTCAAGAAAAACAAAATTTTTAATTTGTTAGTAAATAATTACTATAGCCTGACTAATTCTTTAATCATCACACAATTTCAGAAATACAGATGGGATCCACTTAGTATTTTAAATAAACATATCCCCACAGTAGCTAACGCACCTTTGAGTGTGAAATTTATACACAATGTCCAAGAAGTCATCATAGGTCTGGGACTCGCTACCAAACGTGAATTTGACCTCATCCAAGTAGGACATGGACACTACAGACTTGGCCCTGTAATACTGCTGACGCTTGGTTGGCACCAGTTCACTTCTCAACGTTTTTATGCAGTTATTTGTGTTTTGCAGAACAACCTCAACAGAGTTCTCGGTACAGTCATCGGAAGTCGCATCACCAGGCACAACTTTATCCAACGTGGGTTCGGAGGCTTCTGTCTCAATACTTTCGATAGCTTGGGAGAATCTTGATTTCTTCCGGCGAGGCCTAACCACAGAAACTAAATGATTACCAAAGAGAATATCAGCGTTTTCCTGAACGCGCACAATTGTGGGAGTTACGCGTTTAGTAATGCTAGAAATGACACTTTTCTTTGATTGTCTGATAGCAGGAACCATCAAATTATCAGAAGGAATAGATTCACATTTGTTCTTTATATGGTTGAAAGGGGAAACCACACCATTAACAACATCAGAATCAGGATTGTTCTGCAAAGGTACAGCAAAATTGTCATTATTGTTCTTAACAGGTTGGTCTGAAGATTTGTTGTAAATATGACCTGAAACTGCCCTCCTTTTGGTAGCGCTGTTCTGAACAGACAAAGATTCGCAAACTGTAGAATCATCAGCAATGTCATCTTCATCCATCTGAGCGAGAAAGCTTGTGCTTAGTGAATAATCGTGATGGTCATTTTCATTTTCATCATAATGATTATCATCATCCAACTTAAAAGATACTTCAGATGCATCAGGGAGTGAATCCTCATTCACAAGAGGAGGAGATGCATTCGCCTAAATACATTAAAAAACACATTATTAAGATAAGGTATGGGTTCTTTTATAATCAAATTCTCAAGGATATTCAAGATTTGAGGATTCAACAAAATTACACAATAATGATTCGGAAATAATTAAAATATATTTTTATCCCAATCTTGAGTTAGTTTATTTAGATCTATTATGATGTTTCCTATAAGCTTAACCCAACATACTTATACGACAAACCTAAAAACAAGATGTCATATCATTAACTTAAAGCTTGAATGAATGTGACCACATAAAGTGTTATCATTTAGTTATAGCTTCTATTATTTGTAGCAACTTAAGACTCTTAATGTGAACAAAATCAGATGAGTTTAAATTTTACCTTAATTATCAATTTTTGTTAATGTAGTGTAGTCCCCCTCCTCCCCCCCCC